>NAPT01000630.1:0-17297 GCA_002927785.1 Cladonia uncialis
AAATAAAGTAAAAAAAAACTTTTATTTTCTTATATATCTATTTATAATAATAAAGAATATTTTTTATTATTATTTTAAAAAACTCTAAATTATTATATATATTAAAAAAAAAATAGATTATCTTAAATAGATAAAATAGTGGCTTTTTATTAAATTATATTAATAAAGTAATCTCTATTTTCTTATCTAGTATATAGAGATAATCTTAAGATATATTAAAATTAATAATATTATTAAAAATTATAAAATTATATTTTATCTTTGCTATTTATATTTAGCTAACTTCTATATATTTAATAATCTTAATAATCTTAAGACTAGAGTATAGATATTATTTAATATTAAAATATATTTATATATCTAGCAAAGAAAATATAATAATAATAATAAAGTTATAAAATAATAATAAAGTTTTCTATTAGAGAAAAAAAGAAGATAAAAGAATATTTATATATATAATTTTAATTCTACTCGATTTAAGGTTATCTAGATAGTTAATAGTTGAGTTTTATATAAATAGTTGATTTATGCGATTTTTGGTATATACGCCAGCTATTTTGGCACTATCGCGGCGCTAGCACAGAATTCTTGCAGGCACGATACTAGCGCCGGGGGCACCCGTCTTGGCATCTACCATCAATGCTGTGGCAGATCCATGACACTATCTAGCTAGGTAGGCCAACTATACTTGAATAGTAGACCTATATGAATACTAAGGTAACGAAGACATGGATAGCCTTTCAATTATATAAAGTTCTTTATATTCCTTCAGTAATTTTCTAGCAGATATGTTCGAGCACTAGACAGGACCAATACCTCAGAACCAGTCTACGGATGAAAGGAAGAGCTTTAGCTAGGTCAGGTGGAACTTCGTTATAGAAGAGGTCTTCTACGTCCTTCACGCAAAGCTTTCCATTGGGCTACAAAGCTCATATGTCAGTCGTTGGTTCAGACACCTACACTTCCATTAGTTATGAGAGCGGGATTTCTTCTAGCGATATAACCTGAGGATCAAAGCATTTTCCAGGCAGTAAGTCGACTAAGTACTCTCCACTCTAAGCAAAACCCGGTCAGATAATTGAGACCAAAGGCGCCGCCAGTTGTGCCACTGAACTGCAGATCCTGTTTGCTGGTCCCTACTGCCGCTCAAGAGCCTGGAGCACCTCCATTAGGATGCATGACGAGCACTATCTCTCACTATTGGCTATGCGAGGGGTCACTTGTAGCATTGGGAGTCGGTTTGAGACGACCTGATAGCCGAGCCCGTTGAGATTTTGGGCCAGCAGACTGTAGTGAACGGATGAGTGCCACGCCCCGGGAATAATAACAATAATAGGGAGCCTTTGTGCCCTGGTTTCGAGCGTGCATTGGAAAAGCCATACGTGGATGGACAAGTCTATGGCCGCAGGGGCAAACATATAACGCATGTTGAGCGAGGGTTGGAGTAGTTGTTCTGTAGCTCAGAAATTTGCGAAGCGTAGCATGTGCTACTCGTACGTCTGGGCTTATCCCCTGGGTATCCAGACCCACTTCGTCACAGATATGTAAACAATAGAGCTCAACCAGTAATCGCTGCACCCAGCGGTTTCCTAGTCTTATAGATTGATTGCTCTTATGATTTACAAGTCTTTGTGGAGTGCCGATCTACCCCTTCTTTCCAAGGCCACTCTTGTACCAGGAATTCTCTCTGTGCTATGATACCTCCAATCCCGGCTGCATCTTCCTTCAGATCTGCCCGAGGAACACCACTTGTACCCTTGGCAACCTCACTCACTCGTTTCTCACAATTATTGTTCTCAACCATGCCAGGGCCTTGCACCACCGTCTCGGTATGGCCAGTTTCAGGATCGTCAGACACAAAAGCAGTCCTCTTCTCTTCAATTCTCCTAAGACTGTGATGGTCCTCGGATCCGCTAATGGAAGAACCACGAAGCCACCGTTTCATGACGGGACCAACGACAAGAGGGAAAGCGACGATAATGGAGGTTGCGGGCTCTCTAGGCGAAAAAACATCGATGACTGTCAGTGAAGTCGTCGAAGGTGTCAAGAGTGGTATAGTAAGCACGTATCGCTGGAAAAGTCAAAGTCCCATGCAAAATGTTAGATGCAATGTTGTCAAGATAGACCTCGTTATATCGCCGCTAGCTTCAATCTTTCGCAGACGGCTTAGTAAAGGATCATCCACGGTCCACTACAACAATGATACTGGACATTGTTGAGAGAATGGCATCATGCTTGGTGCTGATCCCTTCCTGAAAGAAATGCAATGTAATGTCTTCCATGCACACCATGACAATCTTCGTACGCCCAATGTAACCGAGATCCTGCTGGAATATGTCAGAAGGCTGAGGTGTGTGGTCGCCGAAAGATGAATGGCGCGTGAAAGAACGCAATTCGGCTAGCACAGATCACTTGGTGGCTTGCTAGATATGTCCCTGGAGATCACCCGATGTTTGAGGCAACGGGGCGCAACCCGCCCGGGCGCCCCACTCCCGGCCGCGGCCCCTTCACATCGGCGCTCCTATCATCGCACGCCACTTTGACGCCCATGATAGATGTGTGGGTGCGGCAGATATAGTGTATGTACTGCAATGCACAAGCCAACAATCTGCATCAGTGCCGATGGCAGGAGACCCTACAACAGATTTCCGGAGAGAGGTTCGAGTCGCATATATGGTGTATGGGGTAGGCCGTTGACGGTTTGATAGGCCTTATGTTCGATGCATCTATCAATGTCGGGTTCCTTCGAACAGGATTATGCATGACAATGCGTCTGATAGCCGTCTGTTGAGAGTGTAATTCGCCAAGGTTGAGATAGATTCCCACAAGAGTCGCGGGTGTAACCCTAAGATCTTGCTTCCAATTATGGGGGGAGCACGGGAACCCGCATACCATGACCTGCATGAGTGCACTGGCTGGAGAATCACTGGCAGTGTCGTTATTTTAACCAAGCCACTCATCGCACCCTCAATATGCTCAGTCCGCTGATTGTTGTTGGACTCTTCACATGTCCATGACTGAATTTGTCCGCTTGATGAATTATTGCAATCCTAATCAGACATCTCCCTCGCATTGCCACTTTCGTTGTTTCATCCTGCTTTGTGGATTGTCAGAGCACGTGCAGCGTTCGCAACAATGTATTGCTCTACCGTTGACTGGGCATCGGATGTACGGAGAAACCAAGTCCAGGGTCTTCTGCGGGCTTAGCACAGGCCAGAGCAGGCCTATTACGGCGGTAAGATGCTCTCTGAAGGATGGTGTCATATCAGATTGTCTTGCCTACAGGTACTTTTCTAGACCAAAAGCACCAGAATAAACCAACAAAGCCTTGCGTGTCTATGACAGCTTATCAGCTGCGATCATCTTCATCTGCCGTCCTATTAAGACGATAGCCTCCTGGTTGTACGTGCGGCCCAAAAAACTTCCTTCAATTTCGGATTCGCCAACAGACCGACTTTCATTCCCTCGGGAACGGCTCGCTCTTTAAGCTCTACGACCCAGGCTAGATTCGCTTCATGCAAGGTTGACTTCCTGCCCGCTCCGTCCCAAAGCGCTTGCATGGTTGCTGGCGTGTGACAATATGTTGGTTCGTTCTCATTCAGAACGGGGATATCTCCAGCCTCATCCGCAGCAGCCAGCTGCAGGCCGAGTACCAGCGTACCTGGCACCGGCTTGATGAGATTCGAGATCAACCGTGCGATGAATTGTTGCTTCGGTAGACCAAAAAGGTGAAAGAAGCTGGAGGCGTGAATGATGTCTGCGCTGCCGCGTAAATCTTTCCAAAGAGGGTCGTCCTCTTGAAATACGTCAGCGCCGAAGAAGCGCGCAGGAAGTCTACCCTTATCAAGGAACAGAGCCTCGCTCAGGGGAAAGAAGCCGGGTTCAAGATCGACTGCCACACAGTTCTGTGTCGGTGCTCCATCGTACGCTAACCGTCGTATATCCTGGGCGAAACAACAGCCAATATCAAGAAAGGAGTCGCCAGTATGCAGACGGGAAAGTATGGTAGGATAGAGATAGTGATCCGAGAGAGAGCAGATGAGGAATCGGAGAAGACCAATGCAAGGGTATGGACAAAGAGCGTAAGCACGTCGTTGCTGATGTTCCCCGAGAATGGGTGGTTAGCTGGGATAGTATGAACTGCCATGTGGGAATAGGATAGCGGAACTTACGATATCGGCAACATGGGACGCAAGCACTTGCTCGGGAATCTTCGAATAAACTTCTAACAACTCGCGGCCGGAAGCGTAGTCCAGGGACTGAATATTGGACTCGTCCAGAAGGAGAGACTCGACATAACGTGAGTCGAAAGTGACCTTCTTTGAATTTGCAGCCATGGAGAGACCAGAAAAGCAGTGGTATTGACGTAATATATGCGTTTAGATTATTTGCATTCGAGTACACTTGCAAAAATTCGAGTGCAGGTCAGCTGTGTAAGCGCGTTTCTCTTTTTTCCATAAATGAGATATCTGGGTTGTACGTTATAGCGATGATCGAGACCGATGGGAAGATGAACTGGATCATAGTCTCCTGTCTCCATTCCCATGGGGCTGGAATGACTATGGATTGGCTCTGGTAACTTGGAACGCAATAATAATAGAATTCACAGATGGATGCGACGCTGCCGAGTCCACAAAGGTCCCCAGAGGTGGAGTAGGTATTCAGCACGCTCTCGGTGTGTGGATGCAACCTACTCAACTCCGCCTGTCGTATATTTGGGGGCAGATAGGAGAACACCAGCGGCTGCGACAGTGGCTGTGCTATTAGTACGCGCATATCCGTGGAGAGAAGATACGTTCATCAGCCTTTACCGATCGACAGTCAGAGCGTTTCACGTCGGTCGCGAACTGGGGGCACTGTGGCGTGCTACCACGGCTTTGCTACCAATTGAAATAAGGCAGATTTATAAGATTGCAACCCCGGTTTTCATGTCCAAGGGTAAAAGACTCTTCGCAAGCACTACGAATGTAGTAGTCCGCTTGGTCTCAGCCTGCATCAAGTCGACTTTCAGCTAATTGATGCCAACGAATGGATTACCAGAGCCATGCAAGCATAGTCAGTATCGCCCCTCTCAGTCATGTCGTGGCTACCCATATTGCTGCGATAGCATTGAAGATAGTGCATATCGCAATTAGTCACTATTCACATCACAAAGCAGTATTGTTGCACACCCAGAAGACAACAGCGAAATTTTTAAGCGACACGGACTAACTATCCCATGTGGGAGATCATAATGTAAGCCCCGAGAAAGTGCTGAAACCATCCACCGGCTCGCGACTTCCATATCAACACATGGATATGCGATCAGTGGAATTACTGGATGATACTGGAGTCAGTGAAGGCCGAGAGACATTATAAATGTGCCGTTCCCCCAGCGTCTTCGGCTTCTAAGTGTTTAGCACTCCATTTAATTTGGGTGACGCCGTCGAACAATGGCAAGAGAACAACATCGATGCGCGGATCCTCGACAAGAGCTTTGTTAAAACTCTTGAGAGCCTCGCCGCTCTCCTCCCAAAACGTTTTCATATTGGGTTCGATGTAAGGGTTGAAGTCCTTGCCAATAGTGATGCCGCGAGCGAAGACTGTGGGCAGTACATCAGCTTTTGAAGCTGTGTAGAGGAGAGACAACCGAGAATTAAACCTTGATAACCTACCGTTATCACAAAGGATAATACCATTAGGAGAGAGGAGCTTCTTCTCGAGGATGATTTGGATATACAAATGATAGTTGACCTTATCAACGTCAAGAAAAATGATGTCGAATTCGCCTTCAGTTTTAGAGAGGCTGACAGAATATTAGCGTTTACAGACGATGAGGGTTTGCCAAATCCTGACCTCTCGCTCGCCAAACCTTCGGCCATCTTGATGCGATCTCCCACCTGATTTTTTTCAAACACATTTCTCGCTATTGCAATCATCTCCTTGCTTAGCTCTAGCGTAACGATCTCCGCTTGCGTCTTCTTTGTGCCCTCGTACCAGGCAAGGGCGGAGAAGCCACTGTACGTCCCAATATCGAGCACTAGACAGGACCAATGCTCAGAATCAGTTTACGGACGGAACGAAGAACACGCACCACGTTTTGGAGCTATCCACTGAGCAAACCATATCATCCACTGTCCTTGTAGCAGTGACGACATCCTATCGGCGTCCTCGAAGCTGCTGACACTCCATTCCCATAGGTCTTTGATGTGCTGCGGAAGATCTATCCAGCATGAGTATTAGCATATGGGAAGGCGGATCAAATGCATAATTGGGGATAACATGCTTTCAGAATGTGCATGGCAGTAGTCCGAGACCGCTGTTGCCTGGTCAGGCGAGAATGAGAGTACACTTGCAAGCATGATAGTCAATAAAGCTGGATGGTAGAGTTCTGGGGAAAAAGTAGAGGCAACAGAAAGATAATGAGGTTTGCTTACATGAGCGTTGATTTTTGTTCTTAGTTTGGCACATGCGTAACCAGCCAAGGGCACAGAAAGCTTGCTCCCGTTATCGACCATGTTGCAGGACGCTTCTGCGTAACGAGTCTCAGCTGGTTGAATGGCGCCTGCTTTTTGAACATGGCTGAAGATAACGTTGCTGCGTCGGTATCCAACTTGATCCTGTCGCGTATATCGATAGCATCCATAGATAACGGTCAACGCATCGTAGCTTCTGATGTGTGGTCCGCATAAATGAGGCGTCTCTAGCCACAATCACTGCCAAACTCAGAGGAGTAGAGCGGTCTGCATCTGCACAAAACGCTCAAGACCGTTTGTATCGCCTAGTAGGTGGTTGTCATGGATCCAGCCCGGAAGCCCTGCCATCGCCACTAGGCTGCCTGATTAGGACTAGCGCCGCAGCTGCAAGCTTAGGTACCTTGCACTGCGCACCACCATAGCTTAGTCCTCTTCATAGATGCAATTCCATCCATATTAAGGCATTGCAGCCATTCAGGTCCGCCTAGTCCCTGACAGTGGTGCGGGAAGCCGCCTGAGGAAGACAGGGGACTGTGATCTTCAGAGCAAAGCTTGTGCTCCGATATGTTATGCTAGGCTGCGGTCTTTGGAAATAACGGTATTTTCCAGTGAACCCGAATACATCTGGTAAAATCAGGCTTTCGTGCCGTAGACAAAATCCTGTTCGATCAGCATCTTCCGTTTCCATTTTTGTTATACATGGAACCAGAATCAACTCACAATAAACTTCTCTCGACTGCTCAGGTTGGAACTGATAGCCGTTACCGTCGCTCGCTTTATTCGAAATGGAAAGTGTATAATTAATTCTTGATGGTGAATGACCAACAGTGTCCTGGGCCCGGTTCTCACGTGCAGTTGAAAGCATTCCTCTCATTAAAATAGTGTGTAGCCCCTGAGCTAGCAACTTATGAAGATTTGTTTTGGGTGCTCTGAGCGATGAGATTGCGTGAGTGTAGAGCTGCTTTCAGCGGTACAGTCTTTCAACCACGAAAAGGCAGGTACAAATCTCTCCAGCAGGCAACAATTCCACGAGATCTACAGGATTTTGGGGTTCCCATACTTCCTAGCAAACATACCTAGCGCTTTTATAGGGAAAGTGAACTTATAGTTCGGATATGATATCATCCTTGAAATGCTTTAGCAAAGTCTCATCAACCCATTGAAAGGACGACCCGAGAATGCACTTACACGCTTTTATTGAACACACCTTCGATACCTTCTTGCTTCCATTCTCCATTGGCGCTCTGTCGTCCCATGATCAGCTTCACCGCTCTGCCGATAGGTTCTCTTTCCGGATATTCCGCGGCCATTAGCCCGATGATAGCCCAGCTTGTCATGACCACTTGACTCTCCCGTTGAATGTAGACACCTGTCTCACAACTCTTATAGCTCTCACCCCATCCTGCGTCATCTCTTTGCTTGCTTACTAAGAATTCGCAAGCCTTCACAACCCGCGGGCTGTTGCTGTAATTCTCTCCAACCGAAGCGAGCGACTCCAGAGCGAACATGCCCGCGTAAGTGAAGCAGATGCCCCAGCTACCGTACCATGAGCCATCAGGGCGCTGGGCGTTGCGTATGTAATTGACAGCACCATCAAGGGCTTTCGAGATGTCTGCGTTCCGGTAATGTGGATAGTGGGAGGAAAAGAGTCGGAGTGCTGTTACAACAGCTGTACTACATTCGGGGTAGTCATACTCGACCATGATTCTGCCGAAGACTTCTGCAGCATTGAGATACTCTAAATACTCGGACCCACGTCTGGGCTCGTATGATGCGAAACCTCCCGAGGCATTTTGCATCGTCAACAGGGTGTCAACAGCATCTTGAAGCCTCTCGTCCGAAACAAGCGTAGGATATCCAGGCAGACGCTGCAGCATAAGCACCGCTTTGAGGGCTTCGCTCGTGGTATCACTGACTGTGTACCCTTGAGTCCTCGTACTGAAGGCCCAGGCACCCTTCCGTTGCTGTCGGTAACACACATCCTGTTGTCTGCAGTTTTCACGTATCTGCTGGTCATCGAGGAACTCCAGCGCTTTCATCAACATCGGTCTCCAATTTCCATCTTTAGCCAGTCCGGCTTCAACGGCAGCCTGAATAAGCCAAGATGTGTCCCAGGTCTGCACTCCATTGGTGCCATTGACCAGCATCCCCTCATTCTTCATCCAAAGATATTCAGGCAGACGCTGCCGATGACGCTGTACAGAATAGCTATCAGGACCTTCGCGAATGTAGCAGGCCACCGTGTTCAGAGCCGAACTGACTGGAGCTAGGTTCGCGAAATCAGTGTTCTCGTCCTCGCGCTGTATCAGGTCAAAAGTCCAATCTTCAGCCCTCCTTCTGATCGACTCAGTTCGGAGGAACGGAAACCATAGGTAAACAAGGATCCAGTTAATGATGGTGAGGATTAAAGACTTGGGGTGGTAATTGTCGAGTGGATGAATGCTGTTACGATGCGCGGCAAATTTGATGGACGAATATGACTGCGTGTAAAGCTCTTCGCGTATTTGTCTGATCAATGCATTCGGAAAGACAGTGAACTTCGCTGAGTATATGAAAGACATCGGTAGAAAGACTTGACGCATGTGTATCCACCATCGCCAGGGCGCCAGGGGAACCCAATCCGGGAGAAGCCTGCCACAACCGGTCAGTTATAAAGCAGTGGACCCTATTCGGTACATTTATAGCGAACCATAACTCTGGAGGCACAGGGTTGACAGCGTCCCACTCCATCACCCCTAGAACTGCCAACCAGAACTTTGCCCAATGTGGTCCATTGACAGCCCCTCCTAACTTGTGAAGCATGCCTCTTGCCTTTATCATTCTCTTATCCTCCTCGCTGGCACCCAAGAGTCTCAGCACGACGTAGGTCATCGTGGTGCCGTATGCTGTACTCTCGCCTTCAATGTGTAGACCCCACCCTCCATCGTTCGGATTCTGTCTTGCGAAGAGATAACGTTTCATTTCGATAGCGACAGGCTTTGGTATTGGCGTCTGCGTGACGTACCACGCGCATACCATACCTGGAAGGAGGAACATTGGACCGCCATATTCGCACGCCCAATTGCCTGGAGGTAGCTGGAGCTTGGAAAAGAAGGAAAGGCAGTTTTGAACGGAGTCAATTGGTGTCTTTGGTGGTGGGAGATCAGGCAGATCCTGGAGCAACGTCGTCAGCCATGGCACGCCCGAAACTCGACCGACGACTTCGCTGTGAATCGTACCAATGGTAACCCTAGGAAGTATTTGTCGGCGATACTTTGAGGCCAGGCTTTGACCTCCTCATCACTCTCCAGATAATGCCATGTTTGGCAACCTCGCTCGTCTAGAAGCCTCCATCGGTAGATGTCTGTCTTCTCTTCTACACCAATACTCGCTTCCTTGGCGAAGCCATTCTGATGTCTTTGGTTCTCAAATGCATGGCCGTTCAAACCCACCTGCTTGTTCTTCACCATGTTTTGTCATGCAGAAGTCCAGTGACTCCTATGGGTTATAGGGACTGGCAATGCCCATGTTTACTTTGGTACGAGAAATTATGCAAGGGGAAAATGAAGTAAACCACGAGCGGCAGGAATTCCGCATGCTAGCGCTGTTCCTTACCTTCATTCATGGACCGGCACGTCTACATGCGAATAAGGATCGAACATTGGAGGTAGACCCAGATATGGAGGACGATACCCGTGCTCGGAAATGATCTTGGCCAAATTGTTTGTTGGCATTTGGGGAGTATCTAAACCTTCCAGAAGGCTAATAGAGGCTCCATTCATGCATATGCTACAGCAACGCTGCTCCATTGAATGCAGAAGACCATCCCCAGAAAAGCTCAGTCGCTCAAATCAGGATTCGCAACGAACAATCTCCCGCCCCCCATATATCCCATTGTATTCGCTTTCTCATCCACACTGCCTCTCCTCCTCAATTCCTCCGACGTCCGTCTCTTCTTCTCATCAGCCTTTGGTGCTTCCATTTGTCCTACGTTCCCGAAACTCTTCTCTTGCTCAGACGAGCTCCCGCTGTTATTCCGTTCATTCGTAGGAAAGTAATCTCCACCGTGCTGCTGGTGGTCCCCAGGCATAGGCGTTTCCTCCAATTCTGGTATATCTTCATTTGGACTGCTTCCCTGGCCAGGCGAACTACCCTGACTATATCTCTTCTGGCGTCTCGGGTCAACACCTAGCCACCTGTTATTGTCGGTACTTCTTCCGCTACTCGTCCGCTGGTGCTGTTGGCTCATCCGTCGTGCGCTATCGGCGTCATCGTATGCATTACCATCATCACCCACTTCACTTGCACTCAAACGCATGGGTACTCCTCCCCCCACCATGTTCGCATAACTGTATCCCGTAGCTTTCGGTAGGCCATGATGCCGAATTTTGCTTCTGACTCCAAGACTACCACTGCCCATACTGCCACTTGTGCTTGTCCTCCCTTCTGCCACCTTGCCAGTAATTTCCCGTGCTGCCCTAATCTTAGCTGCTTTATGTTGTGCCGCTATTCGCGGATCTTCATGCTGCGCTCGATCGCACCATACCGTCGCCTTTTGCTTTCGCATTAGTGCCACATAGCTGCCGGGTGTAATCGAAGCTCCAGATCTTGTAGACGCGTTTCGGCTGAGTTGTGAGGAGACGTTGGAAGGTGTTCGCGAGGGAGTATAGCCGGTAGATGTTGTAGATTGTGAGGGTGTGCGCCGTGAATTGGCCATGGAATTAGGGTATTGTTGTGATGCTGGGGGCGAGGACGAGGTTGGCGGCTGAGGGCCTTTGCGTGTGTACATGGAGATGGAGGCAGCATTCTGGGGCTGCTGTGTAGTAGCAGTGAAGTCACTGTCGGGGACGATAGATTGTCTGAGCGGGCGAAGGTCACTGCGGGAAGTACTGCCGGCGTGCACGGGCTTTCTGTGGGGGTGCTGCTGCTGCGGCGGCGGATAAGTCGAGGCTGGACGTTGAAAATCAACCGTTGTCATTATTATAGTTGTTGTTGTTGTTGTTGTGGCCTGCATATGAGGAGATGAGCAGACTTTGGAGGAGCTGGAGGGAATATGATATCGGCCGTCTGGATATAAGATCCTTGCTTTTGTTAGTGGCAAGGATGTGGATATTGCGGCGGCCCCGGGTGTGGGTTGCTCCTGTCGACGGTGGGACCTGCCGAGATACACCAACTTTATCCAGGAACTCAGTAAGGACTGGTGTGAAAATATGATTGAAGGTTGCAGAGCCTGATCAGTGATGTATCGTGTCCAGTGTGTCCGATACTGTCGACATGGATATAATTTAGAATTTCGTCACCAAACAAGGCCCGTGCTTTTGCTTTTGCTTCAGCAACACAGCCCGATCATTCGTCCATGAACTAACATATATATTGTTTGCAGAGAGGCTGGGGCCGCGGGAGTCGCAATGTGATTGGTCGTTGTATTCAATAGTGATGGACTATACCCATTGCAGTTGTCTTGTTAACGCTCGCTGATGTCAGATCGCTAAGACGGAAGAAAAAGAGCCAATTATCATGCTGGAGAATGGATTAGTTTCTTCTCGTATATTGGATATAAAGAGAACATCAAGTGGCTACACAGTCATATTTGAAGACTTTAGAAGGAGTTCTCAGTCAAAGCGGAGGGCGTTCTAGGGTTGTCATGCTGCCATGCCTAAGGCTATATTGTCCATCTGCAACTACCGTCCCAACTGCATGGATGTGTTCTCGGCTCTGCCAACCAGACGCAATCATCTCCCACGAGCACCACCAATCGTCCTGGCTCGAACCACACTGTGTTGAAGCTCACCCTACCTACACACCGCCCACCTTATCTCTCCGCACTACCTACTCAAGTGCGGAGACAGCCATTCCCTAGACCGGGCTAGTGGGCCCATCACTACCATATTATAATTGCTCTCCGAGCTTGACCGTTACCAATCTGGTCAATGGTTTGTAGATAACGACAAACTTTGGTTCGGATGTCGGACGCTTCTCCGCAGTTTGATGTGACAGACGTGCGTTCTTCAGACAATTTATGCATCAAGAAGCATGCTTGACGCAAAATTACTACCAAAAGCTGTATGATAAGGTCTCGAATGCGATGAATGACGTTTTGACTTCAATGGGCCTATCTTAACTATCTTATGGCAAACTGTAGCCTCCGTCAACTATAATGTCCGTGCCCGTTGTGTAGCTCGAAACGTCAGATGCCAGATAAAGGTAGGCGCCCTTGAGCTCATGGGCTTCGGCCTCCCGGCCCATGGGAATCTTGTCCCTCCATATCGATTTTGTCTCCGGGGGGACGAAGTGGGAGATCTCGGTTATTATATAGCCAGGTGAGATTGTATTGGCGCGTGCAAACTCGACCATTTCAACAGCAATCGACTTCACAAAATGTATAATGGCTGCTTTAGCCCCGTTATATGCTGCCTGCAGCTGAGGGATGTTCACGATATGCCCACTCATGCTAGCTGTAGCAATGAAGCTACCAGAATAGAAATTCTTCAACTTCTCGCCGTTCATGTCGGTACCGTCTTTCTTTTGTCGTCGCCAGTGTTGGCCAGCAGCATAAGCGCAGTAATATACACTGTCCATATCCGTAGCCATGACCTTGCGATAGTGATCGATATCTCCGTCAAGGAAGTTGCCCTGTGTCCATGGTATACCGGCGTTAGCAACGAAGATATCCAAACGACCGTTGAACTCCTTCACTATCTGATCGACGACCTCTTTCACATGCTTTTGATCAGTTACATCAACTTGATAAGCCCGACCTAATAGCACAACTGGTATCAGCAAGATCCTGTCATGTAAAGTGCTTCTGCTGTTACATTGAACCCCGTATTCCTCTTCTATCTCTTTGGCACGGTCGATAGCCTTTTTATTTCCATGATACCATATAGCAACATTAGCACCGGATTCAGCCAAAGCCTGGGCGACAACGAGACCGATCCCCGCACCAGCACCTAAATGCTTCAGTATATAGCTAACTTCTCTGAGACCAACGGATCTGGCAAAGCACCTGTGACAATGGCCGTCTTGCCCTTGTTGTTTAGAAGAGGAAAGACCTTCTCCTCCTGAGGAGCAACAGTGTTGTAATGCTTGAAGTTACCACCTCCATCTTTCAATGGTGTCGTCATTTCAGTTGTCATGGGTGAGGAAACTTCGTAGATCGATATGGGCTCTGAATGGGTCTCAGGAGACTTGTTCTGGTTCAGTCCAAGATATATTGCAAGAGAGAGCGAGACTGACACGATGAGAAAGTAGAGAGAACATGACGGCAGCGACGCAGTAAATTTTCATCAAAATATTCGATTGTGGCCAAGCCAACAAGTCAAAGGTTAAGTTGCTCTTTAGGAGAGAGTCTGTTATGCCTGTCTGCGGAGATTTGAGCTCTAGAGCAGATCCAGCATCATCTACGCTTCACGGCAAGTCGAGCCGGCTTCCCTTAGGACTACTCCTTGGATGCAGTCGGTATACCTACCTCATTGGGCCTATAAATCACGCCTGTGAGACTCGACTCCCGTCAGGACAAACACAGAGCTGGTATATTTATTGATTACAACTACGGATGCCGTTGGGACTTTCTAAAATATATTCATCCGCTCAAGTGTCACATACCTTGAACGTGCTATCAGTGGCTGAGTAAGTTGATCAACTGAACCCTGAAACGGTTATAGGGACGCAGGATACTCACAAACTCGGCCACCTTTTCCACGAATGCTGGCCGGTATAGGAGGTTTGGTACAGCCTTGGTCGGAATTGCTGATTCTGTATGTGGAGTCTTTATGGAGAAGCCTACCGATATATATATTTCATTTGAATTCCTGCTATTTCATTAAACGCGCTTCAGTGTTGACATTCCACATTCCAATTCCCACTCCCTTGATCTTTCGCGTTGCTCGCTGTATCTGTAGCAACCTGCGTAATGTCCAGCTACTTTTCGATTTATTCATGGGCGACACCAACCTCTGCTATGATACCCTGCATGCTCCCCCGCCGTGGCAACTGCCATCTCTCCTTTTCATTGGACCCTGATAGTCATGGCATTTCAGTGGAGCGTCGATGCTGTTGTCGGAGTTGCAGTTGGCGGCGCACTCGTGCTGGTTGTATTGGGAGTCGTTCTAGTGGTCCTTGTCTCTCGTACTAACCACAGACGTCTTCTCGCGCGACCGAACTCGACAGGCCAACGGAGGCTCAGCAGATGCGCAAGTGCACATTTGAGCATTACGGATGAAGATGTGGCGCGGATGCCGGGAAACAGAGTTGCTCTGCGCCGTTCTTTGCAAGCTTCCTCTAGACGCTCACCATACACCCCAATGTCATCACGGGATACCCTAGAAGCACGCAGTACCCCGAGAAGCCCGTGGCAATCGGGAAAAAAGGTCCAGTATGATAACGAGCTGGTCCAATCCTGGCCGCTGCCTCGCCGTCTACAGCGCTCGCAAGTAAAGCCGACTGTCAAGCTTCGATCATCTCCGGCGTACTCAAACAAGGAGGAAGATCGAGAATCTTCGGAAAGAACCTTGGTGAACAAGGACACGTTCAGGGCGGTGGTATTACCAAGGCAGACAGAGGCGTACTCGCCTACGGAAATCAGCATTACAAGTGCTAGCCCCACGGACTCACCCAAGCTACATCTTACGCCAAAACCTCTCTTTCACGGGAAACAACGTAGTATCTCCCATGGCGTAATCAATAAATCAATTGATCATAGGAAGAGAACACCGGTACAATATGTTGGTGGCTCTTCAGACCCTACGCCACGACCCTTGGACAGAGCAGCTCTGCAGAGATCGACCAGCATGTATGAAGAGCCTGGCCCCTCCCCTACGCAGCTTCTCCCGCCCTTGCCATTCCAAATCGAAACTAAAGGCGGTCCCCAGAGAGCTCAGAGTC
This sequence comes from Cladonia uncialis, assembly GCA_002927785.1. NCBI lineage: Eukaryota > Fungi > Ascomycota > Lecanoromycetes > Lecanorales > Cladoniaceae > Cladonia > Cladonia uncialis. The sequence continues at coordinate 15,318 of NAPT01000630.1, forward strand.
CCACGGAATTTTCGACAAGGCGACTATCCGGTGGGACATATGTCAGTGACAATACCTCAATTCTTGACGGCGACGAGACACCAAAGGCCCATTCCCGCGCTGAGACTGAACTGACCTCCATCGATCTTATGTCTCCCCGTACCGTCGGTTCAACAGCGATCAGTATTGACGATATAAAAGCTACCCAGGAGGTTATGGACTCGCCCGGAAGGTTAGGTGGCTTGACTCCAAGTAAAAAGCTGACGTTTCGGCCTCCGTTGAACCAGCAGACTTCATTTCGTGCCAGTGTCCACGACAGCTTACCAAGAAGCAAAAGCGCTGCGCTTTCCGTCGACGTGTCTCTCCACTGTTCATCCAACGCTACGTCGATCACCAAGTTCATCAAAGGAATGAGTTTCGACGCCGCAAAGATTGAGTCCAGTAGTCAGCAATGTCTAGACAATGAGAAGGCCAGGCAAGATATATCACGTCGTGGTCGTAGTAATACAACTTTTCACATCAACAAGGATGCGAAGTCCTACAGCTCGCCGCCACCAGTGCTGGCCAGTATTTCAGGCAACGAAGGGGGGATAACTTCGAACCGATCAATCACGGGATTGACTGTTTTCGCGAAAGAGACTGTCCAAAACCAGGAGACCGTATCGTCCATACCTCAAAGAACACCCTCTGGTTTCGACGCGAAAAGCAGCTTGCACAAGCGTAAGCATTCTCCTTCCCTTACGGACATACCTCTGGTGGCTCCCATGCCCCCACAGAACATTTTTGAAGAGGGGACCGAGGAAGATCTTCAGGATTGTCCATCCCCTAGAACAGTAGTAAACCTAAAACTTGAACAAGATCCCAAGTTTCGCCCGCCATCACTCCAGACGTTCGATCCTCAGCTCCCCACCGAGGCTCGCAAATACAACCCACTGAGGCATTCAAGTCCAGTATCTCAACATCTTTCCCTGTATAGCTCACAGGACGAAGACGACAGCCCAGACACAGAAATCTACACACCCACCCGCAAACCGAGCAATCGTCGCCACCACCTCAACAGGCTGAAAAGCATCTTCGCCACTACCAGTGATCGGGACTCCTGGCCCCTTACCAAAACTTTCGAGCCAATAAACGACATGCTGATCCAACACCACCGATCCGAATCAACCCAATCTGACGAACACGAAACATCCCACGCGCCTCCCGCCTTCTCCATCAACTTCCCAGATTTTCCTGAACCGCCTCGCAGCCTACCACGCCGACACAACTACGCCACCTGGCGAGTCCCCAAAATAGCAATTCGTGGTCCTCGCGCGGCACCTTGGTCTTCCCACGTGTCTACAACACGGCTTCCTCCCCGAGCATCGTCGCATCGCGGTGTCACCAAGGCCCGCGGTGTCAGTCCTGGAAAGGCAAATACTCCGAGCAGGAGTCCCAGACGGAACGTTCTGGCCCTTGAAAATGCAATGACGCTGAGGAGGATGAATAGTGAGGCTCGAGGTGAGGCGGTGGGAAGGAGGAGTAAGGAGCATGAACGGTATCTGAGTATTGGTAGTTGGGAGAGCGCTATCTTCGAGGATGAGATGGATGAGAACGGTGGGGAGGGGAATGAGAATGTGCGTGAAGACGTGTTTGGGGAAGATGTGGTGGAAGGACTGGGGAAGGGAGTGAGATTTGTGTCTTTCTTGAGCAGGATTCCAACGACACCTCAGTCCAGCTTGCACGAGGCTGACCTTGCGGACTGGGAAGGAGGACTATATGATGCGGACGGCTTTCTCAAAGAGGCGTGACTGAGACTGTCTATTTCTATTCCTAGCCACGATTGGTCTATCATCATATCTAAATAGAGTTCCCACATCTAATAGAGCTTTCCCTCATCACTTATTCCACAACGCACGCACCATGCATCGAATACCTCCCTCCACAAACCAAACCCCCTCACCCACCCACCTACTCCGTCCTCCTCCACTTCGTCTCCTCCCCATCCCCCTCTCCCTCTTC
>NAPT01000631.1:0-17287 GCA_002927785.1 Cladonia uncialis
TATATATATAGTTTATAAGTTTATTAAGTTTATTTATAGTTAGATTAATCTATAAATATCTATTTATATATATAATAAGATAAGACTTTATTAACTTGATTAATTTTTTATTAATTAATTTAATAATTAAATTATTATTTAAAAATATCTATATTAACTTTGAATTTCTAATCTACGAGGTGATTAATATAGATTTAGATTTTCTATTATTATTATAGACATGAGTAGTAATTAGAGAGAGTATTATTATTATTATTAATAGTATAATTTTATTAGAGTCTGATACTTTTATAAGATTTTAGTTTGCTTTTATAATTAGTTTCTTTACGTAATAACAAGATATAATATATTATATATTATATCTAAAAATTATTATATAAATATCTTACGATTTAATTGTATTTTAGTTAGAAGATATATATATTATTTTAAATTATTTTATTAAGTAAATTTAAAAATATCTAAAAAGCGTTTATATTAGTTGGTTGATAAGGGTATATTATTACGCTGTATATACAGACGGGTTTAATCTGACAGGTTTTAAATTAGGTTCAGGTCCAGTTGTTCTAGTTGAGTGTTATGGCTTTGGTATAGGGAAACGTCAGTTTAGAGGAATAGAAGGTGCGTGCAAGGTTAGCTTGGCATTACATAGAAATCTGCACAACAGTTAGATAGAATATAGGGCAGCTCTGTCGCTTCGGTAAGAGATACAAACATTGCTATGGTCTCAACGTGACCAATTCCCATCGTTCTGCAACTTTTTGGATCTTTTGGCTATCGACACCTCTAAACCACTACATCCGGCGTTGCAGTTGGCTCTATCTTCTGTCCACCATTTCGCCGTGTTCTTGTGGTAAGAGTCCGATGGATAGGATCATTCTGGCCAATATACTTATCTACTATCAGTCACAAAAATTCGGAGATCGAAAGCTCTGAGTTTAATGGGCCTACCTATACTTTCGGTTTTGGCACTGGCCTGCTTGCGGCGGCCGCTGTGAGCTGCTTTTCGACGCTTGAACGATTTTTACCGATTGCATTGGAAACGGTCCTCGTCAGTTTCCGAGTCGGACTTCTTGCAGCTGACACACGAGACCAAATCGTGATCGACAAAGGAAACCTAGCATGTTGGCGTATCAGGGTTGAGACTGGCAAGCCAGCGGTAGTGCTGACTCAGCTCGAGGAGCTGTGCACTCAAAAGGTAGAAGCTCTCACAACCTCCGCAGTTGCCAGCTGAATGTAAGAACAGCATTTGCGGACATGGTCAAAGCCATACGTTTGCTGTGTGTCGGATGATTCAGTGCTGCTCAGCGGTTCTCCTACATTGCTCGAAGATTTCGTCCGGGCTTACAAAGTAGATGCATCTGAGTTAGCCATCTATGCGCCCTTCCATGCATCGCAGATATATTCGGAGAATGATGTCGAACGTATCGTCCATTCGTTCTCACCGACACTAGCGGCTGTGACGTCGAAGCTTACCTTACTCTCCCACAGAGATGGAAAAGCTCTACCACCTCAGACTCTGCACTCACTTCTTGCGGTGGCCGTATCCGCCATCCTACGGGAACACGTGGCCTCGCCTGACGTTCTTTGTTGTATCAAAGATGTGATCCAGTCCCAAGTTGCTCAACCCTGCACCCTCATATCAATCGGCACGCCTAACGGGTCGAGACTGGCGGCCATGCTTGAGGATACTAACTTTGGTCTCGATGAGGTGATCCACGTGAACAACGAGTCAATCGTGAATGATGCTTCTACACCGCAGCATGCGAGACAGCCAAAGATCGCTATCACGGGCTTTTCCGGCAGATTTCCCAAAGCAGAGAATCTTCATAGCTTTTGGGATGTGCTTCATGACGGTTTCGACACACATTCGGAAACACCTAAAACTCGATGGGATGTAGAAACGCATGTTGACTCGACTCTGAAACGTAAGAACACGAGCGGAACTCCATATGGGTGCTGGCTCAACAATCCCGGCCTATTTGATCGCTCATTCTTCAGCATATCACCACGTGAAGCTCCCCAAATGGATCCTGCTCAAAGACTGGCTCTGATGTGTGCATACGAGGCGGTGGAGATGGCTGGCATTGTCCCAGACGCAACTCCATCTACAATGAAAAGCTGCGTTGGTGTTTTTATTGGTTCTACCAGCAATGATTGGTGCGAAACCAATAGTGCACAAGACGTTGATACCTACTTCATACCGGGTGGAAACCGTGCGTTCATACCAGGACGTATCAATTACTATTTCAAGTTTAGTGGACCAAGCTTTAGTATCGACACAGCCTGTTCGTCAAGTCTCGCCGCAACTCATCTGGCCTGCAATGCTCTTTGGAGGAACGATATCGATTGTGCCATCGTGGGAGGGACGAATGTTCTGACCAATCCTGATGTCACGGCTGGTCTTGATCGCGGTCATTTCTTGTCTCGTACTGGAAACTGCAAGACTTTCGATGACGGAGCGGATGGATACTGTCGCGGAGAAGGTGTCGGGATAGTCGTTCTAAAGCGTCTGCACGATGCGCAGGCAGACAATGACCCTATCCATGGCTGTATACTTGCTGCAGTCACAAACCATTCCGCTGAGGCCGAGTCTATTACGCGGCCCCACGTAGGAGCACAGCAGGCATTATTCTCCGATGTTCTAGCAAAGGGAGGTGTACACCCGAACGATATCAGCTATGTAGAGATGCACGGCACAGGTACCCAGGCTGGAGATGGCAGGGAAATGGCCTCAGTTTCGCAAACGTTCGCACCGTGGCCGCCAGGTGACTCACGTAGCCGACGAAATGATCTGTACGTGGGCTCTGTAAAGGCAAATGTTGGCCATGGGGAATCTGCTGCTGGAGTGACAGCTTTGATCAAAGTCTTGTTGATGATGCAAAAGAACGAGATCCCGCCTCACTGTGGCATCAAGACAAGAATTAATCAAACGTTCCCTCCAGACCTGGATGAGCGCCGCCTACGAATCGCAAAACAAGCAACCCCTTGGGTGAGGACCAATAAACCTCGGCGGGTCTTGCTTAACAACTTTTCTGCGGCAGGGGGAAATTCTTGCATTTTAGTCGAAGATGGACCAGGAAAAGCTGCTGAAAGCCAGCACCCACGCCCTGATACACGTCCTGCACATGTATTAACTTTGTCCGCGAAAACAAAGACGGCACTGGAAGCCAACACTCGCGCGATGGCGCATTTACTCCAAACTTCCGACGTAATGTCGCTCGCTGATTTGGCGTATACATCGACAGCTAGGCGGCTACACTACAATTTTCGCAGCTCGTACGACGCCCAAACGATCCAAAGCCTAACCAAAAGCCTCGAGCAAGATATCGCAAATCCTCCGCAGCAGGTCCGGGGTCCTCCGAAAATGATATTTGCCTTTTCTGGCCAAGGTTCTAACCATGCTGGTATGGGAAAATACCTCTATGATACGAATTCTCGGTTCAAGATGGCTATAGATCGGTTTGATGCTATCACACAAGCGCAAGGATTTGGCTCGATCCTGCCCTACGTCCGAGATATTGAGGATGCGACCCACGAGACATCTCCCTTGATAATACAGCTGGCCCAGGTGTCTCTTCAGATGGCATTAGCTCGTTTATGGGAAAGCTGGGGTATTTCACCTGTTGGTGTGCTTGGTCACAGCCTAGGCGAGTACGCCGCGCTCAACTATGCGGGTGTCCTTTCCGACTTCGATGTCCTCTCGATCTGTGGACAGCGAGTCAAACTTCTCAATGCTCGCTGTCAAACAGGGACACACGCAATGCTTGCAGTGCGCAGTCCTCAGCATGAAGTTGCCGCCTGTCTAGATGGCATTCAGGTTGAGATTGCCTGCATCAATAGCCCTCGGGAGACGGTTATCAGTGGTGCGAATGCAGACATTGATCTATCAACACTCCAGCTAGATTCCAAAGGACTCAATTACAATCGGATGAAAGTCCCGTACGCGTTCCACTCAAGTCAGCTCCAACCTATTATTGATGAATTCTCGAGGGCCTTAGACGGAATAACAATCAGATCTCCAAAGGTGCCAATTGTGAGTCCCTTGCTGTCCACCGTCATCAGACCTGGCGACCAGCTGGGGAAGGACTATCTCCTACGACAGTGCCGTGAAGCCGTCAATTTGGTTGGCGCAGTGCGGGCTGGTGAAGCTGCATCCATCCTGAACGATCGTACCCACGTCATTGAAATAGGGCCAACTCTGGTCCTTGCGAGGCTCATGCAGCGTACGATGGAGAAGCCGCCTACGATCATTCCGTCGCTTGAACCGAATCACGACTCATGGCTAGTGCTCAGTCGCAGCGTTGCATCTGCATATCGTATTGGATGCAACATCAATTGGGCCCAGTATCATAGAGATTACGACCACGCAGTCGTGCAACTCCCTTCCTACGGTTGGGACCTCAAGGACTACTGGATCCAGTACGTGCATGACTGGTCTTTGCGCAAGGGCGAACCGTTGCCTATTATTATAGAATCTGTAGCATCTCAGTTGGACTTGAGTACAACTTGTTGCCAAAAGGTGGTCTCTGTAGAATCATTGGTTAGTAGCGCTAGATTCCGATTCTTCTCTTCTAAACCCTGTACTCATCGGTGGGCAGGGAGATGTGTTCCTAGTTGTTGTCGAATCAGACCTACAATCCAATGACCTGAGACCAGTGGTGGGAGGCCATAAAGTCAATGGTGTTGCTGTTTGCATTGGTGTAAGTGGTTTATTACTAACGTCAATGGCCGATATTACTTATCTGACATGCTGCAGGCCGTGTACGCTGACATGGCATTCTCGTGTGCTGAAGCAATCTTGAAGACTTTCCAAAACCAAGAAGATGTCACCAATACTGCAATCCTGGTAAATGATTTGGACATGCAAGAGGCACTGATAATCAGCGACAGCCCGGAACCTCAGATTGTAAGAGTTGAAGCAAAGTATTCTCAGAAGCAGAAGAAAGTCGAAATTGAAATCAAGTCGGCTAGCAACGGGGGACAGACCGATAAGGTCCATGCTAAGGCCACTGTGGTTTTTGACGATCGTCAACGAGAGAAGCAGAATCTCCACTTGCAAATGGGTTCGATTGGAACTCAGATAGAGACCCTCAAGAATAACGTTACATCAGGTCTTACAGAACGTTTCACTACTTCAATGGCCTACAGAATGGTGGCTTCGCTTGCGCACTACGACGATTCTCACAAAGGGGTGAAGGAAGCTTACCTAAACTCACAAACTCAAGAAGCACATGCAGTGATCTCAACGGCCGCTCGAAACTGCCTTCCAGGCGATTTTACAGCCCATCCATGTGTCTTCGACTCTATCTTACAGCTGGCAACCTTTGTCTTGAACGCCAATGAGAACTCCAGGTTTGACTTGGAGGTCTATGTTGTTCGTGGCTGGGATAGTCTGTTTATCGATGGTTGCCTGAGTCCCGATGAGGAGTACGAAACATACGTAAGAATGACGGCACAGGACAAGGACGTTTCCCTTGGCGATATTGCCATCAGGCAAGGCGACACTCTGATCGGATGCATTAAGGGAGTCCGTGTACAGCGCGTACCACGCCGTCTCATGGATGTCATGTTCAAGCAGAAGCCAGACATCGCTACATCTCACCAATCCTCAAATAACATCCTTATAGTGCAAGCTGAAGCTAATGGAATGCCCAAGAAGACAGGTGGTCCCTCAAAGCTCGATAAAGCGCTCTCCATTATCGCTGAAGAGTCTGGCATTTCCATACCGGAAATGAAGGACGAGGATTTCTTAGGAGACCTCGGAATCGACTCCCTTCTTGTATTGGTGATTGCCAGTCGCTTCCGCGAAGAGTTAAGCCTCGATCTTTCTTCATCGTTCCTGATGGAGGTGAACACGATCGGTGCTATTAGAGCTTATTTCAAGGATGTCGATTCTCCTCTTTCCGTGGACAGTGGTCTCGATACCGATACGACTTCTTCCGATTCGGGAACACCAAGGAGCTTGGATACCTCTAGCATGTCGGATGACTCCGATTCATCCCGGGCTGACGTGGATTTCAAAGGCGAGACTGTGGGTGCTAAGAAAACGCCCGTGTCTACCTCAATCCTTCTTCAAGGTACCATGAGTCCAAGCACCAAAACCATGTTCTTGTTCCCCGACGGATCAGGATCTGCTACCTCTTACATGCATCTTCCCCGCGTCCACGAAAACGTCGCAATTGTTGCCATGAATTGTCCATACATGACAAATCCCAAAGATATGGTGGGCAGCTTTGAGGATATCACAAAGATTCTTCTCGCAGAAGTCCGTCGGCGGCAGCCCAAAGGCCCTTACTGGATTGGCGGGTGGTCCGCAGGTGGTGCTTTCGCTCACTATGCCGCGCGACTCTTGATTGAAGCCGGAGAGGAAGTCAAAGCCCTTCTCCTCATCGATGCCCCATGCCCTGTCGGGTTGGGCATCCTACCGGAAGCTTTCTTTGATTATTGGAGGAAGATCCATCAACCTGGCGGGATGGTCGAAGACAGGCCCTTGCCATCGTGGCTTATGGACCATTTCAAAGCCGTGAACGAGAATTTGCGTTGGTATAATGCATCACCGTTGCCACGAGGACGTTCGCCAGAGACATATCTTGTATGGGCGGCTAAGGGAACGGACAATCTGGCGGCCTTTCCCGACAGACATTTGCTGAATCCAGCGGAGGATGCAGATTTAGGATTCTTGATGGATGACAAAACGGATTTTGGGCCAAAGGGTTGGGAGAAATTGGTAGAGGGCGAAATCAAGATTGAGAGAGCTATGACTTCGAATCATTTCACTATTACGCGGGGCGACGGTGCAAAGTTGGTTAGTGAGATGATCAAGAGGGCTTGTGTTTTGGAATGAACCGTACGCTTTAGGGTTAAGCTCGTGTTTTTATGTTGATGATTTAACGGCCTCGTTGAGCATATAGGGCTCTAAATTAGGGGATCGAGAATATGATGCTCTGTTCTGTTGGCTTCACACGACTCCTGGGTTCGACTCTAGAAGAAACATAGGCACTGGGAAAAGGGGCAGAGTGAGGAGGTTACTTAAAGGTGAACTAGGCATGCCTAAGATGGTGAAGCCGAGCTCCGTAACCGTAGATGCAGCTCTGGGCAAGGATGTGGGTTCTAAGACAGCCAATTAGGTACTGCAAAGTTGACATCTAAGATCTCAATAAGCATGCCGCAACTACAGGCGGTCTCTCCTGTCGCCGGCTACAATGTTATATACGCTGACGTTCGGGACTATGTTGATTGCTAGGACTGGTAGGACAATGTCGAAGCGGGAAGAAGATGTATAGCAGCCCCAGATAAGTTACGTCTTATAATTAACCTATCTATTCAAGCGAGAAAAGCACGAATGTCATAGAAAACATGATCTAGTTCATTGTATGATACGAAATGTTTACTCCTTTTGCTTTTCATGTCTTCGCTGGTCAGCACTGATCCAGTAGACTCCCTTTTGAGTTTGAATCAGAGGATCATCTGAAGACGCAATACCCTTGATACCGAACTTGTCCGGGCTCGGACTGAATGCGATTTGTTGTTGCTTAGCGGCGTTGTCATCGGTTGGTGGCGTGGTCAGGTTCGATGGTGGCAGGAAAATTGCCTCTCCACTCTTTCATGCTCAAAAGGGCGTGGCTGATAGCCGATCTTGGTAAGCCTGTTATGTGGTTGTTGCTTTTGAAGGTTATTCGCGAGGATATCTGGGGTGATGGGTGAGGTTTGCTACGTTGTTGGAGTAGTATCAAAGGTTCAGCCCTACGCATACTAGGCTATGCAGGTACACCCGAATTAGTTCAGTTCTAGATACCGTTACGCTAGTACCGAAACTTATGATAACGTCCGTCTCTTCTTACCTTAGAACAACCAAACATTATAGCTGGTATGGATCTGCTACAATATACCTACAAAACCAGCAATGCGTCAGCAGAGAATATGCGAGTACCTAGGCCTGAAATGCACCCATCGCCTCTCGATCCTCTCCCTCCCACCCCATCTCCGCCATCAGATCTACCAAGAAGCCGACATCATCAGCGATAACGATATAGACCTTGGGCGTCTCCCAGGCACCGATTCATACGCTTTTACAACATCCTTCGGCGCTACATATGCCTTGCTTCAAACCAATCGCACGATCTACACCGAACTCTTGTCCCATATCTACTCCACCAACCGCTTCTTTATCCACTATCGCACCCAACGCAGCTTGCAAAAACTCCGTAGCCTCTCCCCTACCGCTTTGGCCTCTCTCCGCCATCTCACTATCCACCTCAATGTCACCTCCTGCGAAGCTGGCCATCCCTGCTGCAACGCCTACCGTAACCGACCCAAAAGCTGCGACGAGCATGATCGCGTCCTAGGCGTGTCCGCCAAGCGGGAACAGACCATCCTGAAAGAATGGACGCTTACAGCCGCGTACATCTTCAGGTATATCAGGTCTCCAACACTCCACTTCCACTTCGTCTGTGACGTCTCCACCCCCAACGCAGGACAGCGCGTACTCGCCCCTATCTCCACCGTGCGCCCCCTTGCAAGCTGTGCCATCCGACTCGCACGCAAACCTGACCCTATCCTTCAAGAACTCGCTCGAGATACCGCTCTCCGCGCCATGGGTCGTTACCGTCCAGCAATCCCCACAGCACCCTTCCGCTTCCTCGCCCTTCCCCGCGAGCTCCAAAAGCACATCCTCTATTTTACAGACCTCGTCTCTCCCCTATCCGAAATCCAATACTCGCCTAACCGCGCCTACCATTTGCACTACAGTACCTGGTGCTGCGACGGCAGCTACTGCCCCGCCTCCATTCACCACGCGTGCGCATTCCGCAACTGCTGGGAGCGCGCTGGGGGGAAAATCGGCTGTTTCTGCAGCGCGGCGCATGCGGCATTCTGGACGGAATGCCGGTGCTGGAGGCCGCCTACGGCGCTATTCCTCGTGTCGAAGCCGGTGCTGGAGAATGCGCGGGAGGTTTTCTGGGGCGCCAATCGTTTTGTGATCGTGCCGGAGGGCAACCACACCCACGGGGCTACCAGAAACGTAGCGGATCGCTCACCGGAACGGATGCACGCTGCGAATTTTTTGACGCAGGTGGTGCCGCGGGGTGCGTTGCGCCATCTCCGCTTTTTGGAGGTGGTGTTCCCGCCCTTTCGGACGCCGTGGATGCTTGCGCACGAGCCTGCTTATCAGCAGTGGCAGGAAGCTATTGAAATCGTGCGAGATCATCTCACCCTCCCTGTACTGACCCTTCGCGTCTACTTCGCCGATAAACGATCCTACGACCATCCTCCCGGCCCTCCGTTCCGTGATACGATGACCAAGGAGCGAGCGATGGAGATATACAAGTCGTATTTGCGTGTTCTGATGCCGTTACAGGGGCTTAAAGGTCTGAGCAAGCTATTTGTGCATGTGGCGTGGCCGTGGCAGTGGACGGAGAGGGGAAGTCGGAGGAGGATAGAGCAGAATGATGCGGTAAAAAAAGAGGTTAGGGATGTGGAAGCGAGGCTGGAGAGGATGGTTATGGGAGTGGGGTATGAAAGCGACAGAGTGGGCAAGGGGAAGCTGGGGGGGAGCCAGTGGATGGATGATGGGGGTTATGGTTGAGGAGCCCTTTCTCAAGATCGCTTGGCAAGGGATTGATTGTGTCTTACGTCGAATGGCAGTGTCTGGTGCGGATGGGGAGTGAGCCTTTCCGGATAAACCACGCACAATGCTTCGGGTACTTACGAAGACGCCGATATTACTACGCCGTAGTATGTAATAAAGATGTCTGACACACTTGTCTTCTACAATCTCTAAAGAAAAGAATCTCTCAGAGGTAAAGAGCCTTCAAATAAGGTAGCTAGGACGCTGTGCTAAGATTTCGCATCGCATGAGATGGAGGAATAGACTGCGAGGCTGCACAGGTAAAGTTTGTAACTTTCTGCTGTATCTCATTTGGAGAATTAGAGGTCTACGCTGACTACCAGAGACGTCTAGCAGAATGAGTGGCGGTTTGAAGATCTGACATTGCAATATGCGATTCCAGACTTACTTCCATTGGGGCTGTCACGAACGTAGACACAGCAGCGTTACGGGTCCTAATAGGGGCGAAGTTTTCAAATCAAATATAGGAGGATGTGGAGGAGGAGGCGAGGTTTATGCCTTTATGTTATACGTCAGCGGCTATGAGTAGTCCTACCCTACCTTAATTCTTTCTTCTCCGCAAAGATTTCCGTATGGGGAGATGAGGTAAGAGCAGATCCATCAATGCTTTATCACCACCATTTCGACAATTCATCGAATTTGAAATTGAATGAGCGGCAAGCCTAAAGCGTGGCCGCCCCCACACCACGTTGGCATTGATGGTCGTCGAGAATTCTGGGAAGGGATCGAGGACTCGTTGTATTCTTGCATGTCCGTTTAGGCATCTTGCAGGCTATGCCGCATCGCGATCTGCAACCCAAGATGCGGCGTTTTTCTGGCGTTGAAGGCGTCACAAATCCGTTCCGGGGGCGAAGCAAACTCGGAATCACAGGCAATTGGGTCCGTCCCTCAGGAAATGACGTCTGCGATGGTTGTTTCATTCTAATTCTTCACTCCATCAAATCGCTAACGTGCAAGGGCTGTGCCTAGTTCACACCGTATTCGCTTCATGAGGGGGTACCATCTCAACATTTTCGAGACGTCTTTGCAGCTTGGCTACAACTCGGCCAGAACAACGCCACCGTCCCCGTTCTTAGGCAAAAAGGCCTTCAAGTCCTCGCATCTCGCTGGGGTCACTACATCGCGGCCGTTACAGTCGTACACGTCCGTACATCAGCCGCATATGGGGATCATGCTCGTAGGGGATATCAAACGCAAGTCGTCTCGACTGATCCGCTTCTACACTGGTTACAGCTGTGCCATAACCGCAGTCATCTTACCCTGCAGCCCCTTCTATATGATGGGAGCATATCTTTCGAGATGCAAGATGCTCGACCTCAACAATCGAATAATTCTGAAAATCTCACCAAGCTTGATCCCTCCCATCCCATGGTACAAAAGCCCCGTAATTTCCTTCATAAATCTTTGCTCTTGCCCACCCTCGATTACGCGAGACCTTTCAAGCACAGCAGTTGTCCATTCACACCATCATGCAACTCTCAAAAGGCTTATCGACGCTTTGGGTAATCGCCTCTTTCTGCCTTTGCGTCGATGGAGCAGGCATCCCGATGAATCGCTGGCAAGGAGACACTGATGCATATAAGAACACGCCAACGTGGCATTCGGAGAGCAGGTACTTTGCCGCGGAAAGAGTCCGCCAGTTTGGTTTCTACGGACTTCGCGACATCGCCAAAGGACACTACGACTGGCTGAAAGATCAACCGGGCTCCACGTCCTCCAAACGGAAATGTATGGTTGCGGCATTCTGGGATCCTAACATCAAAACAATCTATGCCTCCAGCATCCCCTTGGGGCCGCGCAAGGTGGAAATGATAGCAGCATCATACAGCTCCGGCGCGGCACCTTCGTGGTACAATCAAGTCCGCCGATTCGTCAAATCTAATATGAACAGTGTCCCAATCCATGCGGAAGACGGAGCTTACTACAATTATGAGACGACCGTGGCCGCGCAGGCGAAGAACGGCAGATATCCTGATGGGTCCATGATCGCAATCTATGGCAAATACGCAAATTGGCCGAATCCTGGGCCCATCGCTCCGTGTGGTGCCGATTCTATTTTTTTAGGGTCTTGCCTAAGGAGGTCACTATATAGACTCGGATACTAAAGTTAAGTAGCTAATTACATAGAAGCAGGAGTTGGAGATATACGGGGTAGCCAAGACGCTAAGAGCTTGGCCTGGGCCGTACCTTAACTCTAATACCTTACACCCCCTTCTACTAGGCACCGGGACGATGCCTGCAGCCAATCAAATACCTTACTTAATCCCCGGCAGGCATACCCTATCCGAAGTTGATGAAAGGTGAGCATGCTGGGTGCCGCATCACCCTCTATGACCTAACCCCTACGCTAATAGCGGCATACTTTGGGGGCCAGATATTCTGTCTCCTTACACTAAATTCTTTGTAGCGAAAGCACAGCGTTGTTTGACCGTCTGAAACTCCACTGAATAATACTTGGGACTGCTACCCAACTCACCTGGAAATGTTACGATATCTGTTTCCGATTCGATAGGACATCAATGCGCAACTGGGACATTCATTGTCAAAGTAAAATGCTTGGAGTTCGAGGCTTTGATTAGGAAGACGAGGAACCTTCACAGCGGCTATACAGCGGTAAAAAGAATCTTTGTTATCAAAGCTCAGGAAAAATCCACTGGTAACATGTTGAGACGTGGAGACGGCTTTTGTTGAAAGCGACCGGTTACGCATGTTCGTATGACAAGATAAAAGACCACCAATCCATGTCCAACGATAAGTGGTTCTGAAGAGATGAAAAACTCGTGTGTATTGATAATCGCCGCTTCTGCGTTATTGTGCCGTACAGTATTTGCCGCACCGCTTCCTGCTTTGAATCTGAGTCTGTCCGAATTCGCCCTTTTGGACGCCATCAACAAAGTAGATAACATGTCTTGATTTCGTAGCAAGAAAACAAGTAATACTTACAACCCTACAGTGGTCTACCGCCAGACGCTTACTACACACATGTTCCAAGGACACTTCAAACCTAGAAATTTCATGATTATACGCGCCCACTCTCCTATATCAGCACGTTATCTAGTCCTCCAAGAGGACGTCGATAACGCGCTGCAGTGGTTTGCCATAGCGGAGGTACCCATGGGAGAGCGAATCGTCTTTTATAAAGACGGAACGACCTATCAGAACATTATGCAGCCTAATTGGAGTCCTGAACTAATGATGACTTGGAATCTGTGGTTTGAGTCAGTAGGGGGTATTGCAGCTTTTGTAGACGAATAGGAGTATAGGGAGTTGCGGTTTGGTATCTTGATAGGGCCCGGCGGGGTGATTGCCAGAGTCTCTGACTAGGGTCCACTTGGACTGAACCGTCTAGTATGGTTCTCTGATTGGGGTAGAGAAAGCAGGAGTATATCATATATGTATACAGTGTTGTGGTTTTTTAACCCGAATCTGTATGTGCGCAGGCTTGTCGACCCGATCCTGCTTGAAACAAGTTTAATCGAAGGCTGAGGAGCTCGAGATGAGTCCCTTCGGCTGCAAGTGACCGGCGCCTGACCAGGTGCGGGTAATACAGTGGCGTTGCTCTAGAACGGGAGCGGCGTTTGGTACAGATACGGGTTAGATAATAGACTGTTTCAAACCTCGGTAACAGCAACACGATATCTCGGATATTAGCTTGCCAAGCACCGACGGGCCGATGCGTTATTGGAGAAGAATTTCTCAGCATTACTGAGGTACAGCCTGCCAATTACGTATATGTATAATGGACACAATGCAGAGAGAACATTTCTTCGCTCCAATGGTCCAGAGGTGGTAGTTGATGTCCGGAATATAGTCATATCACTCAGAACTTCTATGCAATCTTTAGTGGTCCCAAGATGGACCATCGTGAAGCAACAGAAGACTCCCCTCTGCTTGGACAGAACGCATCTGCTCCTAATGCTGCAGTCGAAGCCTGCAATGGCCCTGTCGTCAATGCTGGAGATGTCAATGACGCCCGAAATGGATTGGTGAAGCCTGCCGAGGATGAGGAGAGCCAGAGAGGTGGCGGAGAAGGAGCTACACAATATCGGGGGATGCCTGAAGTAAAGGCGAAGCTTGCGTATATCTTGCCGGCAATAAGTATTGGTGTATGTCGTCTCTGAATTTGGTGATGGGCCACGCTCAAATGCTTTAGATCTTTCTGGCAGCAGCGGATCAGACCATAATTGTATCATGCTATGGCATCGTAGGTAGTGACTTGAATGCGTTGAACAATACATCATGGATTGCTACTGCGTAAGTGCTTGCACCTATAACAGCTACACGTCAGCTGACTGATATATCTTCCAGGTACTTCATAACCTTGACGTCTTTCCAGCCTCTGTACGGAAAATTGAGTGACATATTTGGAAGAAAAGCTTGCATCCTCTTCGCATACACTATATTCGGTGTTGGATGCTTATTTTGTGGGCTTGCAAGAAATATGAACGAGCTCATAGCAGCAAGAGTAAGCTATACCAGGAACACCAGGACTATACAAGGCTAACCCAGATATCAAGGCCTTTGCGGGCATTGGTGGTGGTGGTATGACAACTGTTATCTCCATCCTGATGAGCGACATAGTGCCGCTTCGTGAACGAGGGACATGGCAGGGTATCATCAACATAATATACGCAGCTGGCGCTGGCTGTGGCGCGCCTCTTGGTATGCAAAGGCTGTATCCGTTTATATCTTGAAATGCTGACTTGACACAGGCGGTCTCCTAGCTGATACCATTAGCTGGCGGTGGTAAGATCATTCTTGCCGCAGAGCAAACCTCAACTGATGACGTCCAGGGCATTTCTTGCACAGGCTCCCATGTGTGCTATAGCATTCCTTAGTGTTGCTATCATACTAGAGCTTCCCAAGAAAGATGTTTCTGATTGGAGAACCAAATTTCGCCGCATCGACTTTCTCGGTGCGTTCGTACTCGTGGCTGCGGTTTCTACAATGCTGCTTGGCTTAGACTGGGGCTCGAACCACGGCTGGTCTAAGACCATCACTATCGTCTCGCTCTGCTTATCACTTCCTCTTTTCATTGCATTTGTGTTCGTTGAGCTCAAAGTGGCGGTAGATCCTTTCGCGCCTAGCCGCATCATCTTTGAGAGGAGTCTAATTGCTTGTTACTTGTGCAATTTCTTCAGCTTCGCTGGTTGGTTGGGTGTCATTTTTTACATTCCACTCTTCTACCAAGCCGTCGACGAACTCTCAGCCTCTCAAGCTGGATTGAGGCTTCTGCCCGGTATCGTCGCCGGTGTTTCTGGGTCACTGTTTAGTGGTGTGGTGATGCAGAAGACAGGGAGATACTATTGGCTTACAGTCATCGCCTACACGACTCTGACAATTGGGATAATCCCAATACTACTATGCTCTGGCATAGTGGTCAACAGTACCTACGGTATATCCGTTGGCTTGGTCCTCTGTGGCTTCTCTAACGGCATTGGCGTAACCACGTCATTGATTGGTTTGATCGCCAACGCTTCAACCGAAGATCAGGCAGTAGCCACTGCATGCTCATACCTATTCCGATCTCTTGGCTCCGTAATAGGTCTGTCAATATCCGCAACAGTTGTTCAACAATCGTTGCGTACCCAGCTCCGAGACAGGCTGAGAAGCGGCAAGGACGCCGATCAGATAGTGAAAAGAGTACGAGAGAGCTTAGAATATGTCAAGACTCTGGATCCTGAAATACAAGTCATAGTCCGGAATTGCTATGGTATTGCAACGAGGAATGGGTTTGCATTCATGCTGGTGGTCGTCTCTTTCGCCATGATAAGTAGCTGTAAGTCGAAATGTTAATGATAACCTAGACTAGTCGCTGACATCTTGTCTCAAGGGTTTATCAGAGAAAAGAAACTCGCGCGGTGATGCGGATGCATAGATTAAAATTCACTATCCTGCCACCAGGTTCTGATACCCGGCTCTTTTGATGCATAGGGCAAGCTGAGATAAGGTCTGGTCTGACATATACAGTACACCATGCGCAAGTATGCTGCTTTTGCATCTCCACCACAGCGAAGAGCCTTTTAGAAAAGTCCGCATCTTGGACAATCGCAATTAGTGCGTGCTGATCTTACGCTATCCGGTCCTAACTTTGTGACGATCCTTAACGACGGACAGTATTTTAAGTCGATGCTGGGTAATTGACACACTTGTATGGCTGGCTAATAACCATCATGGAGGTATAATCCTGCTGAAGACGTTCTTCTCTACGTGACGTTCGCCCCAAATAGGTTGGAGTTAGCCCAAGAAACAAGATGACACCACTGATGTCCGCCATTACACTATAAGAGTGTCATCTCACTGGGTGCCGAAGCGGGCCATCGGCATGGAATATGGTAGCTTCGGCTCGAGTCGGGAAGGAACTAAGGGAGCATTCAACCCCCATAGCAGATACGACGGACCACAGAAGCACCACTAAATTGACGCTTCGCCAGAAAACGAAAGGGAACACATTTGTCGGGTAAGACATACTGGGAGAATCTTCTTGGCACTGTTGAACGACAAAGTGAGATCTGGTTGACGGGATCCAAGCCAGATTCCCCACCAGAAACTCAAAACCCCCACTATGCCGAGCTGTTGGCTGGCTCTGGCTGCCAAAGCCAAGGATGTGGTGACAAGAACACTAGTAGGACCTACCAGGGCCTTTAACGACTGTTTTGTGACATTTTCCTGATGGAGAAAGTAGCTGTGGTGAGTAAATTTTGTATGTTACCTCCGCTCCAAAGCAATATAGAACTCGCCTTAGAATTCCAGTCCATCAGAAAAGTCAGTAGGCGCATGCAGTATCTGTTTGAAATCCGAGCTGTTCCGTCCCTGTTCCTGTTGGTACTCATTTAAATGTCCGTTCTTGCATGTATGTTCCGTATTGAGCGGTATTCTTGTTGCTCGTTTAGAAAATATGCTCAAACTTGGGCGTAATGTTCTCAAATATCCACGCCCAAGCTGTGACTTCCAAACTTTAAAATGCTATTCAGAGAAATATTTGACATGGCATGCACTATTGGCTCAAATCTCGCATGTGAAAATTTTCTACTTATGTCTTCTCCATCTTCCCAACTTCTTCTCTTCCTCCAACCGTCTACAACTACCAAGAAATCAATCGAGCTATCTTACAGAACAATTCTCAGTCAACATCACATCATCCATAAAGTTCGGGTACGCTTCCACACACCCACAAACAAATAACACCACTAACCAAACATAAAGATAACTTCAAACACAAAATGCAACTCCACGCCTACCTCCTCGGCCTCGTCGCCAGCGCCTCAACCATCAAAGCCCAAGCCATGATCAACTGGGTCTTCTACGAAGCCGGCAGCGACTGCAGCCGGAACTGGCACAACGAACCCACCAACGAAGATTACTGGACCGAGACCAACGGGTTCTGCCTTCCAATGAACACTCGCTCAGGCGAATATGACGTCGTTGTCTCCGCTGTCAATACCGGCCTCAATACAAACAACCCGGCCATGTATGCGTGTCCGGACCGTTCATGCGATCTGCATAACTGCGTGTTGATGGCAGCGGATCAGTGGGGCGGATCGGGCATGGGCTGTCAGCATATGTATAATTCCCCGTTCTGGTGGATTGCGGGGGTTAGTACGCCGTTTAAGAGGGATGTGGAGGGGAATGAGACGGTGGGGGTGGATGGGCCAGGGT
>NAPT01000632.1:0-17268 GCA_002927785.1 Cladonia uncialis
ATTAAATATCTTTATTTATTATTAATCTTTTAATAATCTAGAATTTTCTTAATATTATATTTTTTATTATTCTTATTAAGTTTAAAAAAAACTATTTATAGTTTAGTTTAGAAGTTTATTTTCTCTAAAAATAAGATATAGAATATTAAATATTTATATAATAATCAGAATAAATTTAATAAATAATTTATATTTTCTTTATATTTTTTAATTAGAAATAAATTAAGCTTAATATAATTAAACTTATTATTAAATTTATTAATTTTAAAATTTCTATATAAAAGATATACTCTATCCTCTATAGAAATAATTAAATTTATTAATTATTTTTAATTATAATATATTACTAAATAATTATTTAAAAATTATAAATCTTTTTATAACTTTTAATAGATTTTTTCTATTTTCTAGATTATAATTATATTATATAAATATATATTTACTAGATAGTAGAATAGATAGTAATATTTATAAATTTATTTTATAGATAAATTTAAACTGAAGCGGCTATAGTAGTTTATCTAGATTTAACTACTTAATATTAAAATTAAATTATATCTAAATAAAGTAACTTTAGTTAAAATTTATTTAAATTTATTTAAATTTATTTATACTAGTAACGCGCTAGTAAAAAAAAATATAAATAATAATAATTATCTATATTATTAATACTATAGCTCTATAACTTTATAATCTTTATAATTCTAACTTTAATATAATATTATATATATAATTTTTATAAAAATTCTAAATTTAAAATTAGATTTTAAATAGAAATTAAGATAGACTCTAGAAAACTCTTTTAAAGTTCTCGTTTTTAACGCCAGGAACTAAATCTTAATAAATCTTAAATAATATTACTATATATAATAATATTAGACTATTTTAATATATAATTTTTTTAAAATTTTTTAATATAATTAAATTTAAATAAGTTTAGATAAGTTTATAAAATTTAACTAGTTTTATTAAAATTTATTAAATTTAATTAAGAATAACTTTAGCTGCTCTAGAGCTATTCTATCACTTCAGTGACTACGTAAAACTCATCCGCAAAACGAATTTATAGATGTAAATATCTTCTAGAGTAAAAGTTCTAGATCGAAGTTTAAAGATTATTAACTCTAGAAGATCCTATTCTAATTTGTATTCTAAGTTCTGAGAGTTCTGTTCTGAGGGCTCGAGGGGCTATATTAGACCCTGAGAGCTCCAGTCTGGGACCCTTAGGGCCAGTTTGGATTCTCCTACAACAGCTCTTCTATATCTTAATTAGAGGACAGTGTCGCCACCAAAAGACCTGGCTCATAACTGACCACTGACAATTGTGTTAATATAATCTGGCCGGGGCGGGGTACACTCCCGCGGGAAAGCGTTTATGATCTCCGTGAAATCCGATGCGCGGTCGGACATATAGTGAATAACCCATATTTAATAGTCAAAGTGGTCTTGAAAAGACCGTTCCCTGCACACCTCACCTCACACCGATAGTGTTGTATCTGACACAACCATGGAAGGGATGCAGAAAGCCATCTCAAATCATTGATACAATTTCTTGATTAGCTTGTCAATCAGGAATCATACTCAATGGAAGACTATAGGCCAATGCGCTCTTCCACCTTGGCACACAGCGATACTTCGTCTGGCTTTACTGTCTATTCTCGTATAGAAGTCATTGCTGCTATCCAAGATCTTTACACTTTCTTGGTCAAGTTGCCGTATATATCACCAGATGCTCTTGTCTTTCCGCCACCGGAAGGCTGGCCTAGCGTGAACGCGGAGGAGCTTCGACACAGGGGAAAGACAGATGAAGTGTTTGAACTACTTCGGCATTTACCGTACCTACGTGCGCCGGCACGGGGGAAGAGGTGGATGCTTGGACCTGACACTACCGAGATTGCATACTGCGATGGTGAAGTTTACAGCGATGTCTTGGATGAGATACTACCAGTGCCGGGCCATTGCATATGGCTCACAGAGCCGGACTCACGCGATGGCACTGGTCTCTTGCTCGATACTCATGCAGGTGCGTGCACGTCATCTGGGCCAGTTATCTTATTTTGGATGCAAGGTATTGTCTGGAGTGGGGTCTGGGACTAATTATACATAGGTACCATCACCGAATGGGCGAATTTGGGGCATAGGATTATTCCTGAATGGGAGGAATATGAAAAGATTGCCAAGCCTGACAAGTGGATGGCACACGCCACCATCGGTGTGACTGCTTTCTGCCGGCGCTGGAAGCGCAAATTCGAGAGGCTGGTTTGGATGCCTATATACAACCCTAAGGGTCAGGAAGGTACTGCGCAATGGTATATCACTGTGGAGACGCGTCAGGATGAGGAAGACATGCTAGCATCAGATGATGATTTCAGACCGGATACAGATGGGCATAAGGAAGTCAATTCAGGTGAAAGCGAAACGGAGGATGAAGATGACGTGAACGAAGAAGACGGACAGATTTCGGACGAAGAGATAAATAATCTGATGGAGGACGCCTATGGTGAAGAAGCTTCACAAAGGCTGGTGGACATGCAAGCTCAGGAAGATGCTGCTAACCACAGACCGATTGACAGTCCGCCGTCAGAACCCATCAATGAATACAAACCGAATATGGATTTTTTGAATCGTCAAGCTAAAGTAAGTATCCCACTCTCTTACAGTGACATATTTCAATTTATAACGTGATGAGCACAACCATCTAAGGTGGATTCTGATACATAGGAAGTTTATGAGATTTATACCGAGAATGGTTGTCCGTCAGATTTTGACCGGGAAAGCTGTAGAGTCAGGCTTACTGAGTTCATTGAGCGCGAAGAAGGTCCATCCAATTGGTAGTGATGGGTAGGTCAAACAAGCTCGCCTTAGATCTACTAGTCAAGTTGGCATTCCGGAACTAGCTACTCGACCAATCATGCAATATCCCACAGGTAATGTGATATATAAATTATACAGTGCCTACCGTAGGCTTGGGAATCGAATTGAAGGCCGACTGTGCGCCCCCGCAAACCATCGGTGCCGGTGTGGTCGCCAGATCAATGTTTGCGGCCGTCGGCTGCGCTTCACACGCCTTTGGCACCGAGGACGCTTTCGGCCGGGCAACAGGGACTGAGGAAGCCTGCATGTCATTCAACTCATCCGTATGATTCGTACTGTGGCACTCGTCAAATCCCAGCTTGACCAGGTATCCTGTTTGCTCATTTGTGGTATTCTTTTCATTCAAGACCAATTCCATGTTCAATGGATCAAGGGAACGCTTCTGATATCCCTGTCGGGGAGGATTGTTCTGGGTCAACGCAAAGGGGGGCGGCCTCCCATAAGAAGCGTGTGCTGTCTGCGCTCGTTGAGCATTAGCCCCATCGGCGTACCAAGCGTCGCTAATAAGCAAAGCAAATCCTGGATCGTCGACCAACGTTGAAGGCCAGCATGGATTAGCCGTTAATCCAAAGTCAGGTTCGTTGGGAAAGGCATTGAATCGAATGGAGACTGTTGAAAGTGTTGTGGTAACCTCCGCAGTATATATGGAAGTGTCTCGGTCAGGACCATGAACGACTCGGTCGAATGCGGCATTCCTAGTCGAAGCAGGAGGATTGCCTTGGCCGTCGAAGCGGCAGAATCGTAAGTTGAATAATGCCGCTCCTGCAGCCTCGTTCTCGGCCCCGGGTACCATTCGCACCCATTGGTCGTGAATGTTATGGTTCTGCCAGAAGCCTACGGGTGGATACTCATCTCTCTCACAATTAACACCTGGTTGCTGCATGTACCCATGCCACCTGTATGGCAGTCAGTAAGGAATAGGCGAGTGTAACCAACCTGTGAAACCGAGAGGGCAAGTATCAGGCTATGGGGAAAGCGAAAATGGCTAATAAGGCTTTGCTATCCGAAGACATACTCACCAATCACTGTTGTGTTGATCAGTCCAGTCGACTGTAATTTGCTCGCCTCTTCCTCCTTGTCGATAGTTGGCTAGGGACTTCGTTGGACAAGTCAAGGGGTTATATCCAGGGTCGGCTGGGTCATTTAGGTCCACTAAGGGTTGTTCCATGTGGATCACAGATGAATAGTGCTGGCAAGCCTGAGGCCAGGCTGCTCCGTCGCAAGCTCTCTCGATACCTGGATCTACAGTCACATTTGGGTCAGAGGTAATTCCACACAAATGGATCAGTGGAACCCACGCTCCGTGATGACAGGCTGCTTGGCCTCCGTGACCCTGGTAGTTCGTTTACAGTTCGGTGCACGCTTGTTGCATGCTGAACTCGTTGGCTCGGAATCATGGCTCGATTTGGGTGGACGTGTCTCTGGGAGCTTGCTGGGCTCACCTGAAGATTTCAAGTCGTCAACATGTTTACATTCTCTATATATTAAAGAACTCACCCAATGAAAGGCTATGCTTCTTCCCGAATACTTTGAATTCAGCCTTTCCTTCCTTCTCGATACCTTTTACACACCCCTCGATTATCGCAGGCGTCAGAGCGAGCTCAACAGCATCGGCAATTTCCCCTATTGTTCAAAGCATTATCAGAAATTATGGTACCTACAGTTCGCTTATCGGAATTTACCAATGATTGGAATTGCATCTTCTGCAATCTCTAATGGAGCAAGGAGCGCCGGGACGGCGATCCGACAGAAAGCCTTTGCCGCCACATCTAGCGCCGCTTGTTGTGCAGCAGCCTCTGCAGCATCCTTGGCAGCATCAGCAGCGTCTTGTCCAAGCTGACTTTTTGAAGGTGGCGGTGCGAAGCCGGCGCAGCAGTAGGATTGGAGACCACCATTGCACGTTTGGCCCTGGGTAGGAAATTTAGTATAGCTTCCGCCGAATTGTAGCACTTATTTCTATCGCCTCATTGCTTACTTTCTTGCCGTCTTGTACACTGGTATCAGTCACAATTTCGGTCTCGCCTACTTTAATGTCAGTATGTCATTCCTACAATCGGAATCGTCTCTTGATACTACCGGCGGCACAACCCTGAATGCACGACATCCCGACACCACGGAATCCGCGCCATTGGCACTTTCCCATGGTCGTACCGTCATTGCAGCAAACACTCCGATACTGTTTGCTGGAGCATCGATCTCTGCCACGAACATCAGATCCATATTTATATAAAACTTGGGGTTAGGGCGCTATGCCTTGTAGAAATTTGTCCAGGCTGACCGAAGACTTCCGCGACCTTGTTCGTTCCTGATTTGCACTTGGCATTACAATCCGTGGTGTAGCAGCTAAGTGACGCGGCTTGATCAGCGGACATCTGCTGTGCGTTTGCTTGCTGATCTGGGGTGACGTTGGAATTAGAGCCAACCCCATTGGACTGAGTTTGATCCTTTTGGTCTATAGCCCATACCATAAGGCCGCCTAAACATCGCTGACTGGCGAAATCCTTTTTTTCTGTTAGCATTCTTGATTCTCTTCAGGCCATGAGATTCCTAAGATGCTTATGGCTCACCTTTTTCTGCTGGAAGGTATCTGAGTCGTCATATGAAACCCACTGGTTACTGTCCCAAGTGATCCACTTCACGCCAGCTGTGTGATCCCATGTTGGTGTCAGACTGTTCTGCGTGATAATGGTCTGGATCTCCTGATCATCCAGTATTCCAGAAGTGTCAGAGCATGGCCCAGGGTTTGCGCCTCCGGAAAACTTGCAGATGCCATTGGGTGTATTGCACGAGGAGTCTGATAACGTGAAGGATCGGCCGTACTAGGGATCAATCAGCCATCAATTTCCCGCTAGCCTCATTTGCTCTAAGATTGTCACATACCCACGCCAATCCAAGAACAACCTTGTTGGCCTGGACACCAGCCCGCCAGAGTAGGTCCAATCCCAAGTCGATCTCAGTGAGGTTGGTATGGGGGGCGATATAGGGGCCCAGGAATTGCGACTGGCTATCCCATACCCCATGAAGATCCTATAACCAATAAGCCTTGGAATGCGCTCCTTCGTTGGAAATTGAATTACGTATGTCATGAAGTTGAACCAATCAACCGAATTCTGAAGCGAGTTCACATCAAAGTGCTGGAGGTACCAGAAGCTAGTTGGAAGCGTCATTGACAGTCCTTTCTCCCCCAGAGCAACCTTAAGCTCCTTGGCAAGAGCAACATAGTTCTCGGTATCGGCTTGTTTACCACCACGATCATCTGCCTGAGGGTACTCCCAGTCGAGATCCACACCTATCTGAATGAGCAGATGATTGTACACAATTTAGCAGAGCACGCACCATCGAAGCCGTATTGACTCATGAATTTGAGAAGTCCACTGATGAATGTCTGCCTGTTGGCGGAAGTAGATGTCATGGTACTAAAAGCTTCTTGGGTTGGGCCAGGATCTGTGAATGACCATCCACCGACAGAAATCCAGGTCTCAAGTCCGGTGTATTTTGTTTTCAGGGCAGTGAACCTCCCCAGTAAAGAAGCCGAATTTGAGTCCATGGGCGTGATCTGAAAGCTGCTAGGATCGAAGAATGCGAAGGCAAAGTTGACATGAGTGAATCCCGAGAGATTGAGCTCCTCAGGGGTGACCTAGACTCGTTTTAGCAGCATAAGAGCGAGGGTTGCCAGGAAGCAGCTCTTACTGACTGGCAGGTCCGCGTGGCAGACCAAGACTCATAGTAGCTGCAAAGCTCAGTTAGCTAATTCGTCTCTTCTTCGACTTTTGGACCGACCCAATGGTGCGCTGGCCGACTTTGGACCCGCCACAAGATGGTCGAGGCGGTGGACCGCATCCGCCAAAGCCCGATTGACAGCCTTTGTCACAAAAATCTGAAGTACTTCCACAAAAGCTACACATTAAGAAGTCAGCCAGAGGAGTTTGAACATTTTCGCAGAGAGATTGACCCAAACTCCGAACAGCATACATTCAGAGGACAGTGCTGCTGGCCGGGAGCGCCATATTGCCCACATTCAGCCTTGGCATTGCAGTTCGAGGTGCATCCAGTACCACACTCCGTTGGAGAATAACCACATAGTTTATTTGAGCCACAGCATGCCCCATTCACACACGGAGTATCTGCATTACAGGTTCCTACTGGCAAAGCTCTTGGGTTCAACGAAGTTATCAGAGGGGTTGTGGCGTCATGTCGCGGTAATGCAAAGACATTGATGGTCCACGACAAGGTCACAATGTGCCCAAAACGTCGCATGATTGCTTTGCTGGCAACCAAAGACCGAGAAGTGGCTAAAGAAGAGTTGACAACTGAGTCTTGCTCCCAGGATTTAAAAGCTCACGATCTTCGAAATAGTCGAAATTATTGTGGGTTAACAATATAGGCATGGGCTAATTATGATTTTTCACAAGGCTGTGAAGTGACCCAAAAACGGAATGCAAGAGGAAGAAGAAGAACAGCAATTCTAGAATTGTAGATGTAGTTGATACACCTATAAGCACATACATGATCCTTTTCAGCGCTTCGAACACTGCACTACTAGCTGAGGCGGTAGTATTGGTAGGCGAGACGGGTCTCAAGGAATGAGGATTTGTTCTGAAACACAGAGTAGCGTCAGAACTGCAGGCTGGCTGCATATTGTATCAGCCTCACCAGCGTTGCAGGCCAACACGATATCATTTCAGCCTGTGACGCTCAGCGGAATTAAGTACTTTTCAAGAAGTCCATAGGAGTCTAGAACTTAAGGGTAAGGCGGCGCGGCAGATGAGCAGAACTAGGCCTAAGATCCTGCTCATCTCCCGTGCCGCCCCCTAGTGGAACCTATGCAACTCTATGTTGTGACATTATCAGTAAAACTTGTCGTGCTGCTTGTAGAATTGATCCTACGATCAGCTAGTGTGCTTACTTCAAGAGCTGAACATACTAGCCGTAACCGCGCAAAACTAGATACAGTCAGCTTAGCTTGTTGTGGACGAGAAAGATGGTGTAGTGATCCCCAGCGTTAGCCCGGGAGCCATCCCTAAATTCAGCCCTAAGATTACATGGAGCGGCTCGTAAGGGGCCTCACTTAGGGGCAATCCGACTAACAGGGTTTTTCATCTACCACAAGCTTAGCACTTTCCATATTGTGCTCCTCAAACACCCCAACATAGCTTATCATAAGAGCGAATTTGTCTTCTTTGGTCTATGATTGGGGTTTTAGTGTGGTGAAGTGCTGCTTAATGCTAACGTTTGGCGCCAAGCTGGCGGCTAGCAATCTCGATGTTGACGAGGCTTGACCAATCCGGAATCCAAAACCTGTCAACCTGCAGGTCACAGCCAGCGGTACGGTATATCTCTTTGGACCACAAAGTTCGCACTCCTTCATCCTTTGAATGGCACTGGACTGGCCGCGAGTCATCCTTCATGAACGGGGCTGAAATTACCATGGAATAATTTTGTTACGGAGCTCAGCTCTAGTCGTCAATCATGGAAATCCTGCGGGAAGTCCCGACTAATAATCTACCCCTTGTTTGAGATCCATCCATAACATGTGCCTCGATAAAGTGGCTAGGGTTCATACCTATCTCATACGAAATCGAACGTTTGTCTTCAGCCTTGTTATCTGCTGATTTTCAAGCGAAGACTAGGGTTATTTCATTGTCCCATAAAGTAAAGTTAGCTTATCCGTACATTTCTTTCCGTTTCTCCTCTATTCCAGTTTCTTCCCTTTCTATTTATGGTGTGTTCCACATCTGGGTGTCGAAGGTTAGACGACATGGCAGCTCTTATCGTAGCTTCGCTCTTGTGAGCTGTTGTGATAATTCCTGCGCATGCTCAGTTCAATATGTGGCCCACAATCAATTCTACATGGCTGGCATCCGCCATGGGGCTCTCAACAGCTTGTTTGGATGCCTTGTCCGTGTTTCCAATGCCCAACTTTGTAATGAGCGCAGCTAATTAATACCCCAGGAATACAAGCGTGGCCTGTGATCCGGATCTCTTCCGTATGACAGGCCAAATAGATCTCTACTATTGGGTGCAAGACAACCTTACTGATCTCTGCACAACGTCTTGTATTTCATCGAGCAGTGATTGGTTGGATGTTGTTTATGATGCCTGTGATGGTCAAACAATTACGATGGACAGTAAGATGGTGCCAGCGGAGTCGGTCGCCATTCGTTATTCTGATGGCGTTGGCCTTGCTTGTCTTAGGGACAAGTATGGGTTTGATCCTAAATTGGCAGCGTGACTGACCCAAAGCGCAGCCAATTACCTATTATGTTGTCCTACAACCAAACTCCCGAAGCTGAACCACCGACGACATCTTTGCCAGTCGCAGTAACTGGAGTAATGACAGCTACAGCAAGCGTAACTTACAGCACCGGCAACAGTACTCCCACTACAGTCATGAACTCGACGTTCAATTATTGCTTTTTGGAGTCTCAGAACTGGGTTGGTGTGAACGCTCTCGAATCTGATTGTAATTCTGATCCCAACACAACTCTCTGCACTGATTCCAATCCAGCAAGTCGTATAGTGAGTGGGAAATCTCATCCTGTTAACCTCTGAGAGTCATTCTAACCATAAGTTCCAAGGCGAATCTATACAACGATACAATTGTAAGCGTGAGGCCCATGGAAGATCCCATGTTGTCCACTGACACTGTCACAGCTGTGCAGCAACTGCTTCTTAAGCGTCATGTGGTGGCGTATTAACTCTCCTTTCCTACCAGATGCTGATGAGTCAGACTATCTCATCGAGCAATATCAAGACATAATTGACGTTTGCAATGTCACTATGCCGCCATCGCTCATTCGCGCTCTTCCTTTCTATCCGGCTGCACCGACTCCGACCTACCTTCCTCCAGGCGCGGATCCAAACGCTAATTTGACGGCTTTGAATAGTACAACCTGCGGTGGTCAGACCATATTGGCGAGTAGCGGCAAACGTGACAGGATACAGCTAGCTAAGCGCAACTCTGAGCTCCTCGAAAATTTAGATCACAGTGGTTATGCAAGGGTCAAGCGCGCTTCTGCTGGGTCTTGTAATTCTCTCTCCCAGACGTATGGAGTGACCACAGGTGATCTCCAATCGATCAGTGGCGCGGATGATTGCTCCTTCCATACATCTGTCTGCGTACCGCTCAAATGCGAACTCGCACAAGTGCTCAACAACCAGTCTTGGTAAGAGCGACGAGTGTTAAAATCGACACATCTAAATATACTTACTCCTGCATAGTGCCTCAATTGCAAACTCGTTATCTACCAGCAGCATGAACGTATCAATTGCTCTATTCCTGGGGTGGAATCCTAACATAATCGGCCTCTGTGATAATTTGAGCGCGGATCAATACATTTGCATAGGGTAAGGAATTTGACTGCTCGAATTCAAGCCACCCCAACTCCACTGATATCTTAGCCAGACCACCTGGAGGCGGGTATACTCTGCCGCTGCCACTTAGCGGCACTAACACCAACACTACCGACCAGCAACGAGGAGGCCAGGGAAATGGTACCAGCCCTGATGGTCCGAATGATCCTGATGGCTTGGCATCCAACAGCACCATGAGTGGGTCGACACAAGTTGGCATTGCGTCAGCGTCCGGAACGATTATTACAAAGCCTGTTTCTGGGTCTTCTACCGCTGTATCGTCAGCTATACCGACCCAAAAGGGCCTCGCAAGCAATTGCAACAAAATTGTCAAGGCTCAGAAGGGCGACACATGCTTTTCATTCGCCCAGGCCAACGGTAAGCCCTCTCTCCTATTAACAAAAATCATTGTTGTCGAGACCGCGGGCGGGTGGCCTTGCTAAATGCAAAGAGTCCGGGTAACGCTGACGAACCGAAACAGACATCACAACAGCGCAACTATACATATGGAACCCCGTATTGGGAGCCAATGGTGCCAATTGTAATTTGGAGTTCCAGGCTGGAGTAGGATACTGCGTGGGCCTGGAAGCATGATGTCGCAGGTGTTGACCTGCTCAATGGAATGATCCCAAATGATTGCATTGCTTGAAGGATCCATAAGTTATGGGAATGAAGGTCTAATATACATGATGGGATAACACCTGATGGTGGCAAGCAATGGGGTGTAACACGGTGTATCATCCCTTATCCAACGCTACTACCAACATGGAAGGACTATCCTGCAACACATAACGTACGTGCAATTGCCGATAGATGTCGTTCCTGGCCTGGAGTGTTATTTGTGCTAAGTCTCACCATGCAGAGTAATATGTTATGCCCATTAATAGCTCATTATTCCGCTTTGTATATTTTCATTATTTGTATACTAATCATTTTGTGCAGACAATGAGCGATGCGAAGACACGCCTCGATTTTGGTAGAGACGCTTATGAAAGGCTCAGGGTTGAGTGGCATGAAGAAGACTGGAAAGACTTAAGGCCGGATTTTAAAGATGGTTGGGATAGTGTGAATGATCCGGTTGCGTATCCTCGTCCTTTCACTGATCCGGCCTGGAACAGACCATCTTCGAGCACTAACGACGAAGAGATGAGCTGGTAATACCAAGAATATTTGTGGCTGTAGTTGTGCTAGGTTCCGTAGCGGATTAACGAACTCAAGAGTGAGACAGAAGCAAGATTTCAGTCTATTTACAATATAAACTTGTTATATTCGCTTAAAAATACTTCGTAATAATGTGAGACTTATACTATAAATCCAAATTTGTACCCTTTTCCGCTCAGCCTTCAAAAGATAATTCACCCACTAATAGCCCTCGACCAATGGAGTGAAAGGGGATGGGCGAATCTATTGTCGCCTGCTCTCTCTCTGGCTGCTTCGCTGGCTACCATGTTGATCACCACGCTGGCTGTCACGCTCGCTGCCTCGCTGGCTTCGGCCTTGATCACTATGTCCATAATTCACCCCCTCTGTTTCTCGCTGAGAGTAGTTTGGTATTCCCTCATAGCGTTGCTGTCGATGAGTGGTCTGAGCACGTCTCAGTCCCTTGTCATTATGACGGCTTTGGACTTCATCACTAAGTCCATGACTTGGTCGCGCTGGTTCTGGCGGATAGTAGGCTGGTGGTGGATCAAAGTTGTCTCGCGCTGGCTTTGGCGGATGGAAGATTGGTGGTGGAACAGAGAGGTCTCCTTGCTGTAGGCGACGGGTAACGCGGGGATCGCGGGGATCACGGGTGACCTTGGGACGATCCCAAAAATGGTACTTTAGTCCTTTTGATTCTGCTGGTTTAGGATCTTTGCGAACCTTAGCTTGACGTTTTACATCGACTTCGACGGATCCTTTGGGAGACATTCTTTCTGATTGCTGTGTTGATCGTTTTCTGCTGTTTGAGATATGTTGAGGAGATTGGTGGACTGGTTTGGTAGGATGATATGGGTTTGCCAGCGGGTTATAGAGGTGGTACCTAAGTGTTGATGACTATGGGACAACACTTTCTTTCATCGAGGTGATAAAGTGTCAACAAGGGAGACATACTCGAGAAAGCCAAGAGAATGCGAGGACAAAGACATTACATAATGACAATACAAATTCAGCAAGACAACGATTGGTACAACGCCCTTTGTTCCGCAAGGGTGCAGATATTCTAGTCGAGGCGTGAATTTGGTCCATTTATAAATCGACTGGACGAAATCGTATATCGACTAAATTTACATATGGACCAGTCCATTTACCAATCGACCAGTCCATATATAAAGGCTTAATATGATTGGATGAGACGCACGGTTAGTTATCTATAGAATAGTCACCTACCTCACTGTCATCTATTGTCGCCGCCTATCACCACCGCCTATCACCGCCGCCCATCACCACCACCACCTATCGCCGCCGCCCATCACCGTCACCCATCACCATCACCCATCACCATCACCCATCACCATCACCCATCACCATCACCAGTGGGTCATAGCGCGGATTGGTGATGGTGATGGTGATGACGATGGTGATGGTAATGGCGATGGCGATGGTGATAATGATGGTGATGGTGATAGCGATGCTAATGGGTAATAGCGATGGACCCCCTTATTCTGTAAGAAATTTTTATGCAGTCGAGTCGCGATTTTAGTCCATTTGTAAATGGACTGAGCCCAATTTACATATCGACCAAATTCACGCCTCAACTAGAACAGTGAGACCCCGTTACTTGTTAGTACAAGCAGGTGTCCCTCAACCAACGTTCACAGCGGTCATGATCCAGCACAATTGCTCGTTGGTCGTACAGCTCAACAGCCACCATCAGCAGAGTTATGAAGCTGTACTGACAGCCAAGATCGGCGACGAGACGGAAGTTTTGTACTGGAACAGAGGCCTTCACTGGCAGCTATGGGATGAGATGAGAAGGGAGACGTGAGACAATGACTTGACCAAATTGTGCTAGATCAGCCACGACGGTCCTTCCTACTCCCCAGTACGAGCGCCGGGCCCAACCTTATGTATGTGCTTTGCAACAAGTCTACACAGCCCGTCCAACGGCTAGTCTGCGCTGTCCAGGTACGTAACCGAGCTCTGCTGATCTCAGCTCCTGAAGCTAATAATTAAGATTTTCCATAGTCCAAGGTGGTAAAAAATTTCCGTATCAACGACAAGGTGCTGAACACTCTCGATTGTTACCAGTAGTACAGAGGTAGCAAAGCCGTCTATGAGAGAGGACAGTTCCTCAAAAAGTTCGACCAACTAAAGAACGTACGAAAATCTGGCAGCCAGATTGCGTATCTTAGCATTCTCCTCCGAGTTTGTATCGAGGATGTAGACATCAGTAAGATTATCGCCTTGCTCATCGCCAAGAAGACTACCAATAACTTCGCACAAGACATCTGAACAAATTCGAAGGCAGAAGTAGAGACGCTCTTGAGAAACTTGAAAAGAAGGACACCGTGCCGAATCAGCGGGGTTACGACGAAACTGTTATAGATGTCAGCGAAGCGAATCGTCTCATAACTCAGATCCAGCGTACGGACTATTATGGCAAGATTATCACTTCTAGTTCTGTTGAACCCATCTTCGGCCAGACCTAACATCGGATTGCGCAAGGGATGAAAGATAAAGCGGTTGACGACGATAATGACGAAGGCGAGGAGGGCACATTCAACATCGGACCATGACTTCTCACTCTCGCCGTTCTTTGGACCAAGCGACTAGGCCCCGGCAAACGGCGAAGCTACGGATCTCGTGCATGCGTTCTATACGGACATGTCGTCACGTTGCACGGCTTTCATGATGTGATTCTCAAGGGAACCGAGAGAGCAATAAAGGAGCAGGTCGAGCAGTAAGGACTAGAAAGATAAGCGAGGACCAGATAGGCCTTAGGACAGAAAAGACAACGACTTCTCCAGTCTAGGGCTACCTAAGTAATATGTGGCAAATACTGCGTCCACGTCGCGCTGTAAGCCTCTGGAGGCAAGAAAAATACGGTCCTAAGGCTTTCGTAAACAAGATACCCACGTGCAGGAATGTAGAGAAAGATCACGCTGACCCCCAGGAGAGGTACAATTATCGAATCACATAGGGAGGAGGAAATTGACGTGCCAGTTGATATGGTGGTTTCCACGGAACTTGTCGTTCTCTGTGCCGAAGGCTTATCCGTGACGACTGCGGGTTGCGGCACTGACTTTTCAGTGGAGTTGGTTTTGGGATCGCGAGCAATTTTGTAATAGCAGAGACGGAGAATAGTCCGAGTAAAGATGGTGATATACCTCAGGAGGATTGAGAGTAAGATCAGTGCAGCTGGACATATAATAATAAGTGCTGAAATCCGCCATAGTTTCAGCTCTCGGTGTGTTGGGAAGTGTGCATTCCACGCCAGGGCATGTAAACTACCATAACCAGCTGCCACCAGAAGAAATCCCAAAGATGCCCAGGCGATTGGCTTGTCGTCTGGATCATTGGAGCGCATGGATTCCGGGATTGGTTTGATGGTCACCAGATCTAAGTTTTCCTCTGGTTTTCGTAAATGATACTTGTCCATAGCGTCTCTTGCAAGCTGCCAGCGCCGAACATCACAGGGTGTCAGGTTGAAGACAGCCGGCTTGTAACTAGTGTAGTGATGCGTTTCACCCCCGAGACCTTCGCCTGTTCTCCAACTTGTGTCCTCCTTCCATCGAGTACTTTTGCCGTTGACACGGAACCCTGTACCTGGAAGATCTTGAGTCGTTGTGACAAGTACTATATAAGGTCTTGTTATGCTAGTATCCTCTGTGTTGGCAAGGGTTGCGGCTGGGCTAACTGTCAAGGATGCTCTTTGTCTCACATTTAACGCTCCGCTATCAGTAGCAACATCTGCACCAGATGCTTTGTCGTCAATGATTGCCTCGAATTCGGGATCTTGTCCAACGTAAATTGTTGTATGACGTGATCGGCTAGTTGGCTTCGGAATGCAACTTGTCTTACTTGCCATCCACATATAGGCCAAAAGTTGTCGCATGCGGTCGTTTCGAACAATCAATGGTTGTTCGATATCCAAAGGTTTTCTCCACCACTAGGATTGTTCGGGATCAGTATATATATCTCAGCAAGAATTAGGAAGGATCCGAAGTAAAAGGCTCCTTACGATTATGTATACAATAATCGTGCAGAAGGCGTGTGCGAAAGTATTGAGCTCCAACATACTGATGGGCTTTTTCTGAGCTAGTCGTCCAATGCACGATAGACAGAACCAGGTAGCTTGTATGCAAGCTATAAACTTTGTGAACGACCCGCCTTTGCTTTTGTCTTTTACTTCCGCCTCTGGGATATCTGGCAATAGCTGTGGCTCGTGTTTGAGAAGGAATGATACCCCACTCGGCGTGAATGTTAAGCATTCGGAATTTGGAATGAAAGGACTTGAGCCACCTGGATCTATCGCATTCCCGCCCATGATAGCCCAGAAACTGTGCGTCATTGTCCACGGGTTCTGTCTAGAGAGAGTTTGGCTTTCGGGGTCGGCTTGCTGTGCAATAGTTGTTAGAATTTATCAATTGAACTGCTGTTTAGATACAGTACCATCAATCTCCTCTTAGACTTGAACGCCTCATTAGCCTCTATGGATATCTTTTTGGCCATCTTACGCTGCTTCCATGCTGTCCATATCAGAAAATCTGGAGCAATAAGAGCGCCAGCGATCTAAGCGAGTCGGCGAAGAAACTTTTGCTCGAAACCTTGGTCATTACGAGGGAGATTTAGGTGAACAGAACTCTAGACACACAATAATAAAATGATTATACAGCTTGAGAGGAGGTTGAAAGTTCCTCGGGTAGCAGGCTCAGGCTCCTAAGTAATGGTGTCGTTTGAGCCATGACCATTGAAGATGCTGGCTATTGAAACATCGTAGGAACGTGGGAGGAAGTAGAAAGCACAATCTATGGAAGGAGTCTATAATCAGTAGGAGAACCATGGTAGCCTTCGTTCTGCGTGTTGCGGGTAGCTCGGCCATGCTGTATATGTGGGAGTTTTAATGTTCTTCTCAAAGAGTGCAATAACTTAGCGCGTAACCCTCCCCTGCCCTAGTTCCCAATCAAAGGCTCCCTATGATAACAGGCACCGCTCCAGTATATACAACGTTTAGGATTTCACTGTACTTAGTACCATCAACCCTAGTTGGTCATATCAGATGCAGCTTGTATACTCAAAGCTCCCACAAATAAGTTTGAAAACAAGTTTATCCGTCGCAATATATACAAGCCCAAATAGCACTGCTATGATTGGCGGCGGCGCCTTTTTATTGCAACATTATCTTAAGAGGGGCACTGAGAGAATGAGGCGAGCGGGGCTGAGGGGGCGGTGCCAAGGGGGCGGTGCTAAGAGATGAGAGTTGATTGGCTGCTTTGTATCTGGTTGTAGTTACTTACTGACCACATCTATCGATACATTTACTTACTATCATAAGGTACCTACCAAGTCAGCCTTATTCAGCCTGCAATTACGCAGGTCACATCAAAAGCGGAACGGTATTCACAAACTTCAGATTGTTTGAGCAGTGTCAGCTTGTAAGCAATAATGGTATGATTTGCCGACGGTACCTAGGAACCTGCGCTCCGCCATAATTCGTACTACGTCATCAACGTGGAGAACTACGAGCGAGATTTGTATAATGAGCACGTATCTAATATGTATTGCCGATTATTTTCGTATCTTAAATATCCTGACGTATGATCGATATAATGAAACGTATCTTAGTACTTATCTAGTAAAATTAGAAGCTAGCAAAGCGAGGCTATATAAAAATATATTAATTAATTAAAAACTCAACTTTAGAGGACTATTATTCTTATTATTATTAATTTAAACTAATATTATTATTAATAATTATAATATAAAGTAAAGATTTCTTATTAAAACTTTTTTATTTAAATAATAAAATATTATAAACTAGTCTATAAAGAGTTAATAAAATTAGAATAATATTAATATATAAATATATCTTATTATAAAAGTCTAGATCTTAGCGCG
>NAPT01000633.1:0-17259 GCA_002927785.1 Cladonia uncialis
CCCCCCCCGTCCTCCCGCAGCTAGCTAGCTCCGCACCCAATGGCGTCATTTGTCACCAACCACAGCAAACCCTACGCGGCGCTCTCCCCCGCACTTCCAGGCCGCTCGCTCGCCGGCAAAAGTGTGCTTATCACGGGCGCCGGTCGTGGTGTTGGTGAGCACATCACCCGCGGTCTCGCCGCCGCGGGTGTTAAGCGCATTGGCCTCTTGGGCCGCGACAAGGCCCGCATCGAGAAGGCCAAGGACGCTTTTAGCAAGGAGTTCCCCGCCGTTGTCTTTGAGGCCTACGCCGCTGACATCACCGACGGTCCTGCCATCGCTGCCGTCTTCAAAGCCTTTGGCACCCCCGACATCCTCGTCAACAACGCCGGCTACTTCCCTGACGAAGGCCCCTTTGTCGAGCAGGATCTTAAGAACTGGTGGTCCGGCTTTGAGATCAACATACTGGGCACGGCTACTGTCACCCAGAAATTCCTTCAACTCCTCCGCCCCGGCAACAAAGCCATCGTCCTGGTTGTCTCCAGCATGGCTGCCCACATGCGCTTCCCCCTGATTGGCTGGTCGGGCTACAATGGCAGCAAGATGGGCCAGGCCCGGATCTTCGAGAACATTCGCTTCGAGCACCCGGATGTCCGCTTTGTTAATATCCACCCCGGCAATATCGACACTGACGGCTACACTCGCTCTGGTGCACCTGTCCCTGCGGGAGGCATGACGGACGGAAAGCTGGCTGGAGACTTCTTTGCCTGGGCAGCGACTGACGAGGCGGACTTTCTCAGCGGACGGTTCGCATGGGCTGAGTGGGATATTGATGAGCTGAAGGCCAAAAAGGCGGAGATCTTGGAGAAGGATCTGCTCCTTACTACTTTTGATGGATTGACACGTGGTTTTTAATTAAGCAAAGGCCCGGCTGTATAGAATTACTTAGACAAGCCAATGCTATAATTCTTTCTGTTGAGTCCCCTAATTTAGACTATTTCTATACATCTCTCAATCTTGTATGATTTCTCTAGAGTCCGGTATTCTAAGTACAAATATATATTTTCTTGTCAAGAAGTTCTTCCTATAGAATTTTATTTATTTAGATAATTACTTTAAATTCTATATATAACAATAATACATAATAAAGTAATAATCGTTATATTAATGTTTCTCATGAAGTCACGTGAACTTATATCTACTCGATAAGTTAGATATATGTTTTCATATAACAATTCGTAGCAACGGCAAAATAATCTAGGAATCGGGAGTCGAATCTTCCTAGTCCTTCCCGCCCATTCACCAGTGCTTATACTGCGGCAGGCCTCTGAATCTCTGAATGTTCCATTAGGCATTCAACACGTCGATATCGCTAGGTATATGGTCTCACCATCCATGGCAAACTCGGCATTCTCACCCCATACTAGCATAAACGCCGCCCTTGTAGAGCTAACGATAGAAATTCGTCGCCTTAGTGATCGACTAGATCAACAAGGTATACTGCAAGCAACTCCATTGTCACGGCTCTACTGCCGGCTCTACTGCAAGCTCCAGCAGCTATCCTCCGCTTCACCATCTACTCCGCTCTCACCATCAATAGCTCCGCAGCCCTATGCTCGACCAATACCACCGTTTCTCCCTCCGCAGCCGCTATCCACACCTGTTCCTACTCGACCCTATCCTCCATGATCACCGAGCGTCGAAGCTATTGAAGAGGTGGAATGCATCCAGGTCTACAAGCCACTGCGGTATGTCAAGCAGATTGAGGCAAAAGCTTAGAGCTCAATAGATGCCTAGAAGCCAGACTCCTTCCTTTGAGAAGTGCATCGCATGGTCGCCCACATTCGGTTGGTATCAGCCCGCGATGAGGAACCCGATGCATGGTATACGACCATGCTCAATTACAGGCAAAAGCTCATCGTAGCTATACCACATCAGGGTCTAGTCCTATGCGGGTTCCATTCCTGTATATTCGAATGCTCAAAATCTTGCGATGTTTTTAACATTTCGACATTTTCAATACTTGTGGACCTTCCGACCATCGACCTTCCTTTCCCACCTTTCCATTTCATTTTTTTCATCACTAATCGATACTCGGCGCTAGATATGCTCCATTCGATCCTCCGACGCCGCTATACATAAGTATTTTATGTAGTCGTTGTCGCCAACATCGCTATCGCCATATCCTGACTTCTAGAGATGGAAGCCCGCACGTCGAAATCCGCTGTTGCTCCTAGCAACGCTTGTCACCTAAGGCAGCCACGGGCTATGCAGGTCCTATTGGCTTCTGGTATGCAGGTATGTAATGCGCACTGAGATGGATCGCGCATAGGTAATGAGGGTATTGCTCTTTTGTGTTTGGGAGCATTTGCCATTGCAGGTTTGATGGTTGGTGCCAAGACGGGTACTCCCGGCGCTAGTTTTCACCTTGATTATCCTTTCGCACATTATATCCTACCATTATAGATTCAACTATATCGTGTATGTTATGTAGCAAGCACCTTCAGATGCTTAAGACTGTTGGCAGCAGTGTTGTCAAGATGCATACATTGGGTATGGGTTCGACGGCTGGGACTCTGACATTTGAATAGCATTGCAAGAGGAAGCTATCTGTCGATGTGCTTTATTCTACCACAGTATATAACAAGTCAGAAAAACAGTTTGAGGACGGAAAGAAAATACGTTACGACTAGGCTAGAAGTGTGATTACTAGTGGTAAGACACTAAACGGTCTTAAAGTACTGCTTGGGCTTCCTGCAGCATATTGCCGCTACTCGTCACAAAACCCGGTTGTTGTTACAGTATGAGTTTTCCTTATTCATGGAAGCGACTTATCATTGATTAACCCAAGCTCAACTGTACCATTGCCCCTCGACAGGTGCAGTCACCTCTTCGCTTGTGAAGCTACAATGAGCAACATCTCCACGAAAACGACTTCTCACTACACCCCACCCCACCGGCTCCAACTGTGGATTCACGTCATCTACCGGCGCGGCGCAAGCCGCACTGATAGCTAAGCTACAGTGCGCCGGCGCTGGGATATCCAACGTTAACTGTCGCAGCAGAAGACCTAAGACAATTAACAAGAGGGTCAGGAACACCAAGCAAAACGTCAACACGCTAATAGGAGAGTAGCCACAGTTGCATCGCGACTCTGACGTAATAATCTGGCCGTTTATATCGCGAATCTCTAGGCGGATGAGGAACAATGATTGTGAAAGTAGCCAGTGCAGGAATCTGGAAGTAACAGTTAGCGGGATAGACCACCGATACGGAAGTTGAAGGAAGTAAGTGGTTCGCTGCTGGCCTGTGGGATTCGTCGTTCTTAACCCTTTGCGCGCTGTACCATAGCTGTTCCATTCTCGAGCGAAGCACATTGAGGTGCAAAGGCGGTTAATGGCGAAATATGAGAATGAAAGGAGGATTTGTGGGGTGTTTGCCAGCCAGGCGTTGAGTAAGATGGTTTTCGAATCAAAGGATCCGGATGCGATGCCGAGTTGGTACGGGGAGGAAGTGCCCCATTCTGTCCAATAGGGTTGGGGTTGGGTGTCGGCAGTGTGATTAGCTGAGATGAATGCGAGGGAAATGATGCAAGTCGTGCCAGCGAGGAATCTGCACTCGTGATTAGATTCTCCCTCTTCATGAAGTCGTTGAGGCATTGTCGAAAAACTCACAATATTGAGTAAGTGATCCACCCGTTACTAATGACGCCGAGCAAATAGTGCACTCTGCGACGCCGCCACTGCACAGGCTTATGCTTCTCGCCGTGTGAAATGTTTCTCACCAGCCTCTTTTTATCAAGGATGCAAGCACCCAGAGTGCTTAGATCCGGTGATTTCAGATAAGACGATACAGCATCTCCCAGTGTCAGTATCTGTTGCGAGAAGCTATCCCGCAGGGTGAAGAAGATGGCGACAGTCTTCAACAGGTTACATATTATCACAACAACTATAAAGACCCGGGCGATCTGGATAGAACTGCTTTGTGGAACATGCGTGCTGAGTCCATAGGCAACATGAAGCGTTGTGTAGCCGCCGATCTGATTATCCAACGGTGGTATGGAGAGCCATCCATCATTGTTAACTGAAAATCTAGTTTTCCAAGTGAGATTGGTGGACGCGTTGATAAAGATAGAGTCCGGCCAGATTAGATAAGGCATGCTGGAGTTGTTGTAAGCCGAAACGTTGAAGTTCAGCATCGATGAAGGCTGTCCTGTGCTGAAGGTCATGTCTGCTATATTGAGAGTTATACTGACGCTAACGATACTATTTGGACCGCCTGATATGATGGTATCTATTGGACCCGGAACTTCAGTTGGAAGAAAGTAAGACCAACTCGGCGACAAAGAAGTCAGGTCTAACTCGACTCCAACACAGAACGCGTCAATGATCAGGTAGAGGTCACCAACGCTTGGTACATACTGAGTGTCATACAGAGACTCTCAATCTTCGTTCGTGAGGTTGGTCTTAGTGGAAGCTGAAGTGCTCACAGTCGATACGTCGCTCGCGTTGATGAAATAGACATTGTAGTCCTGGCCGGTTGTGACCCCGAACACTGCTGAATTATATCTGAATTGAGTCAGCGGCAACCGCCCAAACTATGGAGGGGTGAGAAGAGAATAAAATACATGCTTACAAGAGGTGCAAAGGGAAAGAACTCAACCCTAGTATACACCAGAAGATCATTCGACGCCGGTTAATGTATGCCAGGTTGCGAAAGCTGATAACTCCAATGTCCAGCCACGTATTCCGGCCATGCGCCACATCAAGTTCCTCTCTCGATGGAGCTGAAAGAATTTGCACACAGTAGTTGCTCGACGTAAGCAGCGCAGTACTGAGTATATTGATGAGTACGTGATAAGTGAGACCTAGCGTCTTCATTGGTCCTGCATCGCCATCATCAAGTGTGCCGATGCCGTCGGTATAGCCTCCATGTTTTACACCGCCGACAATTAGCAAACCAACATTGACGATGAGTACGAAGACTGATATGCAAAAGGCGGTGACGACGCCTAGTCTCCAACCGAGGTGCCGCCATCGCGCGGATCATCTGGCTCTCCACCTACTGAAATTAGAAGTAGAAAGGGCGGAAGGTTTTGCTTCGTCGAATTTATGGACAACGACATTTCCTCTTGGCTGCCATTCTGACAGGAGAATGGCGGATGAAGTACTAAGCTTCCGTCAGCTCGTGATATGGAATAGCGAGACGCAGTCTCACCTGGCCAGTATTTCCTGCTCTGGTACCGATTCAATATACCGCTGAGCCATGGGCAGTAGTATTGAGAATTTCCGCAGAAACTTTCAATAGAGCTTAGGGACTTAACAACAGAGGTAAGCAAAGCATGAGTAAAGATAAGAAAGCATCAATACTAGTGGGGTGCTGCTGCTCCGCCGCGAAGGACGCGACGATCTGCTGTGGCGCAGATGATGGCGTTCTCCTCATTAGATGATAGGCCTGGGAGGCTGACTACTCTCCCCTCCCCCACTTTATCTCACCCCCCCGCTCTTGTCCCCATTCGCAACCCTCACTCAACTCTTTGCCCAAGGTTTACGGCATAGGACCAGCGGACAGCGAAGTACGATTCAGGTGAAGTCGATGGGCGCATTACTCTGCGAAAAGTGTATGATTCGAGGGTCCGCCTAGACACTTTGAATATAGTAAGTACCCCGGAGAATCACTACTGCTCCCGCAAAATCCACAAAATTGAACAGCTCAGCTATGTTTTATATTCCAAGCTTAACCAAGCTGGCCAGTGGGCCCAAACCAGATCAATCCACTGGATTTCTCTACGAGCTTTGCTTGAAGGCTATCAAATTCCAGGCACAATCCAGCATCGAATTTTGAATGAAACGGCCACCGTCATGTCACATTTGAAAGCCTTCAA
This sequence comes from Cladonia uncialis, assembly GCA_002927785.1. Classification (NCBI taxonomy): domain Eukaryota; kingdom Fungi; phylum Ascomycota; class Lecanoromycetes; order Lecanorales; family Cladoniaceae; genus Cladonia; species Cladonia uncialis. The sequence continues at coordinate 5,864 of NAPT01000633.1, forward strand.
TTCGCGGTTGACCAAGGCTGTATAATTTGCTGCAAGGTTGATAGCCTTATTGTTAAGAGGCCTGTAGAATTACCGATGCCAGATGAGAATCCGTGCTACTATATCGATGGCCCTTATGACGGATCTGGATACCCGCTCGGCTACTTCAGTTCTATGTTCTCTGATTATCATAGACTGCTTTCGAAATACATGACCTTGATAGCGAGTTGGTCATAGCAGGGGAAGCAGATACCTTAAGCGTCCCTTTTATGCCTTCCTCAGGTAAGTATTTCGTCTATCTCATCCACATGGAACCTGTTGGGTTGTTTGGACCAATCAGCATACTAGCATTGTCAGTAGTTCTTTTCTATTAGTAACACTATTCTAGGGTCTTCTACCCCTATTTTTTGCCACCAACAGTGTCATTCCATCATGTATTTTAGAAGCCATTTCCATAGTTCTAGCTCTTCAGACTTTGCATACTTATTCCCGTCCATCTTGCAGCTCAACATCTGCAACAATATATTTGACACTTTTCATACTCCTCCTTAATTTACGCATACAATCGGAACGCTTCGTAGACTTACTTTACCTCCCTGTTAAGCCTGCTCTTTAGAGAAGAGATTACGTATCGATCGATAGTCGACCATCATGAAATAGGAAAAAGTCAGAGACAGCCGCTCAACTCATCTTTGGCCCGAGTGCAGCTGTTCAAGTATGATACTACCAAGCACTCGAATACAATGGTGTCAGACGAGCCGGCCAATGCAGTTACCCATCATTGGTCTGTTTAAACTTTATAATGGCTCCGATATGACTGTGATTAAATGGCTAGTAAAGCGCTGCATTTACTGAGTCTCCTTCCGCTACTTCGTGGGCTTGCTTGGTTGACGATGAACCCTTATAAACCCTGTAAAGTATTAAATATAGAACTTTCTATAGAAGCGCAACGCTTACCAATATATAGTGCGGGTCTAGGGCTCGCTTAGGGCTTGGTGATGTCCGAACTGTAACATGGAACTATAGACGATCCCAGAAGACGGCGGTTATTGTGCCTATCCTTGATATGGTTACAGGCGACCTCTGTAGCCCTTTACTCTACCTTGTGACAAATTCGATACGATGATCGCCAACCGTCTACTTTCAGTGTCGAGGTCTCATTGAGGTACGCCTAAGTTTGCACGCACCTTCTGGATCTTGGCCATAAACTGATCTTGCTTTTCGCGACTCTTAAACGCGAGCTTCCGGATCTCCTCTGCGTGCTGGAGGCAGAGATTGCCATCTTCAATATACCATACCATCTGCGCGTAAAAGCTACGGTTTAGCCAACTCTCGTATTGCAAACATGGACGCCGAATTCCTGTCCTGAGTTTCCAAGGGAGGCTCCAATACAGTTTCGTGAATGCTGCATCCACTTCCTTAACTTCCTCTTTTGAGAAGGTCGCTTCATTGATCAGGCTTTCAGCAATCTCGTCGTCCGTAGCTGGAGATAGAGAGATCTCGTCATCCGTAACTGGAGATAGAGAAATCTCGTCTTCTATGGCTGGAGACAGAGGGATGTCGTCTTCCATAGCTGGATATAGAGAAATCTCGTCTTCTGTAGCTGGAGACAGAGGAGTTTCGTCTTCTGTACTAGAGGATGTATCAGTGTAGTTCGTTTCTTCTCGATCTTTCCAGTCTTCCATCACAACTGCTAAAGCTTGACCAATTTCTTCTGACAAGACTGACTGCTTTTTCAGGACACGGGCGGCAGTATGCCTAACCCTAATATTTCCATCCTTTAACAGTGCCGCCACTATTGTGACTATTTCTTCTGGCAAGTTCGACTGACCAACCAAGGCACGAGCGATACCTTTCCTGGTTTGACTGTCTTCATCGTGCAATCTTTCCGCCATTGCTGTGAGTACCTCCAATGGCAAAGTTGACTTATAAGTCCAGGCACTCATTAAATTTTCCTTGTCTTGGCTGTCTTCGTCGTCTGAGTCTGCCATCATAGATGCAAGAAGATCATATGGGAGACAGTTGATATAATCCCTATCGAATTCATCGCCCATGGCTCTTAACAAGTAGAACAACATAAACACTCTGTTGAAATTTGGCTGCAAACCCAAGATATTGGCAACAGCTTGCCTGACGTTACTCTCTGTATCATCTAATCGTTTTGCAACTGCTTTGAGGATCTCTCCTGGCAAGTTATATTGACCACCTAGGGCATAGACAATAGCTTCCCTAACAATACTGTCTTTGTCGTCCAATCGTTTCGCCATTGCTTCGAGTATCTTTCCTGGCAAGATTGATTGAGCACCTACGGTACGGGCGGCTGCTTCCCTAACTGTGTTACTTCTATCGTCTAATTGTTCTGCCACTCTCTCAAGGATCTCTCCTGGCAAAACCGAATGAGCACCTAGGGCATTGGCGGCAGCTTTCCTGACTTTACTCCTCTTATCGTCTAATCGTTGCGCCACCGCTGCGAGGATATCTTCTGACAGAGGCGGTTTTGCGAATGCTTCGAGAGTCTCTCTTAGCAATGTCGCTTCAGCCAATGCTTCGAGGAGGTCTTTTACGAAAGACTCTTCGAAAAACATATCTGCCTGTGCTTCGAGCAACATTGTTGGTAAAGTCTCTTCGAAGAACCCGTCGGACAAAGCGGTTTCAAGTAAGTCTTTGAGCAAGGTCGACTGAATGTCCAGGGCAGGTACACCATTGTCCACATGGGCAAACTCGTACGATCGTAACATCGATGCTTTACCGAGCTCGATCACGGGATCTATACAGTCCCTCAGAGCATAAGCGGCAGCTTCCCTGACGCTGCTGTCGGTGTCTTCCAATTGTTTCGCCACATCTTCGAGGATCCTTTCTGGCAAACTCCGGTTCCTACCCAAGACCCAAAGGGCAGTACATCTGATGGAATGGTGCTGGTCTGCCAATCGCCTCGCTAATGCATTGAGTGTTTCGTCCGGCAGATTCCGATGTTGTGCGTTGAGAATCTCGCAGATACTGGCCATCATGCGCGGAGAGACGTCTCCATTCAACCAAGCAGTCATGAACTTGATGAAGCTTGGCAGACAAGTGCGCCGGTCTGATAACAAGCGCATAAGACTCAACCTTTGGTCCTCGGAACCTTCTTCTAAGATGGCTTCAAGTACACTCTGTGGGAATTGCATATCTCCTGCTATTGTTGCAGTACCATTTGAGTCGTATTCAAAGAGTGCCCATCGTGATAATTGCTCTTCCAGATTCTCCCGCAGCGAAACTGACGTCGAAGTCTTGTTTGAGGAATCCACTTCGCTTAGGCAATGCATCACCAGACGTTGATGAACGGGCCCCAACAGGTCACGGGGCTCGTCCTCGATCAACGTGAAGAAGCGCCTCAGATGTTCCTCGTCCTGACCTTGAAGCATTCCGGTGACAAAACGCCATAAGACATCGTAACGTGCATTATATTTTTCTCTCTGGAGAAATGACTCCGGCAAGATGCTCTCAAGCCGAGCTTTCCCATTGCTGATTTTCAGGTATGGCAGCGATTTGCCAGATTTCCAATGCTCGACGTAATACTGGGCAGCAAGATATTCTTGAAAGGTTAAATGCAAGAAATGGTAGCTCCGATGTCCCTTGTCCGATGTATCTGAGGTTCGAAGAAAGGAGAGCTTGGCGAGGACGGTTGACACAGTGGTCGAAGCTGGACACTTGAGATACTTCATTATTTGGTCTTTGTTCTGCAAGATCTGGTCGCGACACTTTGCGTCAAATTCTACGATATCATTATAGAGACCGGTGAAAGCAAGGGACTGTAGAAAATTAACTTCGGCTTGGACTAAGCCTGTGATCTCGAACCTGCTGAGTTGCTGAGCAGCATCTCTGTTGGTTACTTTTGTCAAATTCCAGGCGTCTTTCCTCCACAGGCTCAGCTCGATCGCTTGGTAGAGCGTCGTCATAGTTGTCGGCACGTCTGTCGATATTCCATCCCAGCAATAGCAAATGGCTTCCAGCTGAATGGGTATTCGAGCTAAACCCTGGATGAGCAAATGCTCCTGCATGAATGATTGGATTTCTTGGGCCAATTCATCACCAATGGCTTTTTCAATATAAGCGTCTGCTTGGTCGGGGTAGAAACCAATTGTCTCCAATTCGAGGTCAGGAGGCTTCATGTACTCCAGACTTGATCTGTATGGCCGGGAAGTGATAACAACGTGGGATTGATTGAGAAGATTTTGAAGAATTTGGCCCGTTTGAGGATCGAACCCCTGGGCGACTTCATCCAAGCCATCGAGGATGAACAATGTCCTGGCGCTACTTTTGAGTATTACCCTCCACAATGCGTCTGCGAAAAGGCGGCCGTCCATTCGATCAAGAAAGTACTCATCATATAAGAGGTCCTTCAAACTATAACCCGGCATTAATTGATTCCTCAGCTTGCGCAAAGGTATCCAAATCAACCGGTCGAAAGAGTCGGTCCACATATTGTAGTGGATATAATCATAGACCATTCTTTTGCACAAGGTAGTTTTTCCTATTCCTGCCTGTCCTTCTATAAAGATGCGCTTGGGCGGCCTCGCGATGCCATCTCGCTTTTTCCGTGAGCTAAATAGCATAGGTAGTGACGCTCGTAGTTCCTTGGGGGGTTCAATGATATTTAGGCGGGTGAAGAGTGAGAATGGGGACGAGTCTTGTTCGCCAGCTGCTCCTTCAGAGCTCCTTCCCGTACGGTGCTGTATAATGGCAAGATTGATGTAACATTGACTCATGGGTAAAGCTTTGCCTGAAAGTCGTTCAATTTTAAGGCGTCTTCCCTCTGTGTAGTATTCACGTAGCATGAGGTCGGCATAGAAGACATGAGCTTTAGGACACCGTTGCCAAGCTTCTTCTAGCAAGACTACCTGGTGCGTCTCGTTCCACATTCCTGGATTACAGTATTCGGATTTGTAGTCTCTTGTCCTTGACAGCACGGAAAACCTATGCTGTTGAGGAGATTGCATGGCTTCTTGCCACTGAATATGGCGCAACGTGTTGGCAATCGATTTGATCCACGCACGGACACGACCATGCTCTGATTTCGATCCTATTGGAACCAAGTGTTCGTCCAGAATTCCAAAAATGAGGTCTCTCGCTGAATCTTCGCCAGCTTCCCAGGCCTCTTCGAGCTGTGCGAAAATGCCGCATAAAAAGTCCTTCTCTTTGAGACAAGGTACTCGAAGGACAAAATCTTTGAGGTGTTCAAACGCATTTGCGTGGATCAACAGGGCCGTAAAGCGAAGAGCAACGTACCAGCTCTTCTGCTTCTGCGAGAATTTGAGGGCCTCGGCCGTACTTCTAGATGCATTCAGAAAATCCGCTACCTTCTTAGAACCTTCGATCATGGAGCTGATCAGGTCCGGCACATTTTGTAGCATCTCAAGACCCTCCAAAAGTTTTGAAGGATCCATAGTAAAAACCGCGCCAGCCACTCTTGCCGACGCGCCGGCGACATCGTAAGCATTTCGCCAGAGCGCCGCCCAAGGACCTTCATTGTCGGGAATCCCAAGCAAGGCTTGGTAAGCGTAGCTGGCCGCCTGCGACAAGTGTAATTCTTCGTGTTTGCTTAAGGTCGAAAGCTTCTTGAGTAGGGGTTCATGAAGCTGTTCTCGATCGAGGCCGGTAGTTTTCACCTCATTCATAACATCCAGGACGGCTGATACAGCATGTATCAGTTGATACTGCGTTTCACTCTCGGCTTCTTCCACGGCAGACTCCAACCGTTTCTGGAGGCTCCTTAGGACAGAGCCCAGGGGTGTTTTGGCTGCTGTGTTATCCTTAGCGCATCCAAGGACACTTCCAAGACCCAGAAGAATCTCTGGATTCAAGACGGTCCTATCCATAGTGCCATGTGTGACTGCGTTCTCAAATGCTCGGAGCAGGTCTTCATAGTCTTTAGACCTGGCTACGGCCGAAAGAGCAGCGGCTTCGGGTACAAACGACAGGAAAGGCGTATCTTGGAAGACGCCAATCATGGTCTTGGATAGCGCTTTCAAGGCATCTATCTCAGCCTCGCTGATGTCAGGGCTCCTCAGCCGTTGGACAAGATCGTCGACCGTCGTCGGTCTAGATGGGTAAGACAACTCCATGATATAGATTCTGTAGGATAGTTGCACATTTGCGGCGATTCCATTAAGTGAGGCGTAACATGTCAGCTCCTTCTTCGGCGCCTGCGGGTGGCTTTAGATACTATCTAAATATGTTAAGGCGTCGTCCATTGCCTGGTAACTTGAGCCAGCCCTGTAGGGCTGGAGTAAACCCCCCTAGACATGCCCCAGAGATGGTCACTTACGATAGCCCTATAGGGTTGGACCTAAAGCTGGCGAAGCTGGCCCCAAAGATACCCTAAAATCGCGACCTTCCGGGGCTCATATTGAGGGGATCTTGGGGTCCTTTAAGGGCCCGCTTCAGCAGCTTTAGATCCAGCCTTATAAGGCTATCCAGTTAATAAGGTAAGTACTTCCAGTTGACAGGAAAACCCTTCTAGAGTCACCCAGCTGGGCTCCCAGGTCGAGAAGAATACACAGTGCGAACACTTTCTTGAAATGACGTCGAATCCATCGCAATCAGCCCCGATTTCGCTTGCACACGGTGAATCCACATATGGTGAATCCTTATATTGGAAGGAAGATATCTTGCCCTTGGATAGAGAGTTCGGAGGAGTTTTGGATCAGTGAAAGGGTCGTGACGACGGACTGATAGTAAGTAGTCCTGACTCAACCGTACGCCGAGGGCTAAGAATAGCGTGTTGATACGTGACTACTACTGTAAAGCTCACGTCTGACAGTAGGAGTCATGGACGCTTATCATTGTTGCCTGTTAAGAAGCTTACATGTACCGCCTCAGAGCTTTACTTCTTATGAGGCCGCGGGCTTCTCCGGAGACTCCGTGACCTCCAAATAGGGTTTTGCCTCAAGCCCAGTGAGTCAATCGAGCGCCGTCAGCTGATAATCGAAGCCTTTGGTCCAATTAAGGGCAGGTATCCGTGTGCAGGTGCAGCCTCTAGTGCAGAACGGGGCTGGTGAATTTTGCTGCTGGCCAATAAATCAAGTTCTGCCCAGACCCTTCTTTTATGTGTAGCGAGCAGGTGAGATTTGCGGCTCTGAGGATTGCGAGATTGGAGGGCACGAGGAAACGCGTCAATGAGGCTGAACAGGAGGCTGCGGAGTATTAAATTGAAGGTAAGTCTCCGCACTTCTTAGCACGTAAGATTTTTATGAGACAATCTCTTATTTGCAGCTATGCGATCTATGCGATACCTGTGGCTGGCGGTCACGTCCCTAGGGGTCAGCCACGTGGCGGGTGCCGCGGGTGACAATTCCACTATCGCCGAGGTTTTCCCTCAACTCAACAACCTCCAACGGTATCCGGCCTCACGGTATAGTCTCAGTGTTGGAGCCCAGGATATGGATCAGTGTTGTCTGCTGGCCGTCAACAACTCCTTATCTGTTGTTAATGGTACTTTAATCGGCTTCAACCCCAGCCAATCCTTTATTGCCGACGACTTCCAGTCTTTTAGGAATCGACAATTCCCCTGTGGCGCTAGCTATATCGGAGACGATGAGGGAGCACCTACCGTCACCATTTCATACAGCTACTGCAGGACTAATTGTCCTGGATGGCAACGGTCTAAAAGTTCAAAGCTAAATCAATGGGTTTCCCCATTTGTTGGATTCCTAATCCCGGCGGTTGTCTTCTGTTTGGCCATACCCAGAAGGTAAGCATTGTCTTTGAAGCATGTTTTCATCATCAAGCACGTATAGAGATGTAGCGTTCCGAAGTAATTACTCTCGGTGCATTTCATAACGGGTTATTGGCTCTTGAAAGAGAAATGCTGACGCAACAACTCTATTAGACGAAAGATTTGGATACCGGATGGCCTCGTCGATGTTAAAATCAGCGAGTTGACAACTTCATACTTGACTCCATTCATCGCAATAGGTGCTTCCATTATAGTTTCTATCGATACAATCGTATGGCTCCTAACGATCTTCGCCCTTTCCGGCCCAATCCTTGTCAGCGGTGTATACGAAGCCTTTCTTGATAACATCCTTCTTGATTATGTGCAAAACAATATCGATACTGGCGGACTGAATACCACTATACGTGCTCGTATACTTTACACCATTCTTGTCGGCAATCTAGACATAAATGCCGTCCCTGACGGAGAGGATCCCAGTAATTCTGCATGGAACCATATCAACGCTGACGATATTGATCCTGATCATCCCGAGGATGGCGGCCTTCTGAGAGAGCTGAGAGCACCGAACGATGTCGCCTCGGATGCAGACAGAACAAAGACACGTCTACGTACCATGCTGGCTTCTCAATACAGTTTTGGTGTGACAGTAGGCGCTCCAGTCCTATTCTTCTGTGCGTCCTTCATCTACAGCTTGATAGACAATTACTCTAATCTTGGAGAAAATGACACTAGTCATGCTTTGGGTAAGTCGGCTTGGATTTCCGTCCAAAACACACACAGCTCACTTACAGGCCGTAGCATTTGGGATGTGGTGGATGACGATACCTCACATTGCGATCATCAGTGGATTGCTTCTGGCTGGCAACAACCCCAATACCCTAGAAGGAATAGTGGGCAAGAAAACGCCGAATCCGCCAAGACGAAAATGGTGTATCCTCGAACTTGTGTACGAGTCACGTTACCGACCGGCTTGGATCTGGCACCGAGGTAGGAACAAACGCATATGGGCTATACGTCTGCAAAGGACCTATCACACATCCCGTTTCGATAACTTAAAGGATAAAATCGCAATACGCGCTCAAGTATGGGTCTCCATCTTCGTACTCGCATTCGGACTCATCGTCATCCCCTCCACCTTGGCTTTCCTGACTTCGTTCTATACTCCAAGGGAAGGAATTAGCTGCCGCTCGATGACCTTCCTCGCCTACATGCTCTGCCAGTTCTGCCTCATCTTGCTTTGGATCTGGAATATCCTATCGACAGACTTAATCCTTGATGGCCAACAATACATACAAGAAACAAAGACCAACACCTCCTGGCGTGCCTGGGTATGGTATTCCCTCGTCACTATAATAATACTGTGCGCCATATTCACCGCCATCGGCGGAACAATGATGCAGATTATCGGCGTCTACCGCAACTGCCTCTGCGACATCCCAATTACAGTATGGCACAAGCGGTACGATGAAGACCAATTATTTGTCATAAGCACGAATTCAAAAGACGACATTCACAAATCAAGGACCTTTTGGAAAGGTACAGGGGTTACTGCAGTGGTGTTTCTGACGTCTGTGAGTTTTATTGGGTGGTGGTATCAGAAGAGATTGAGGTATCAGTTCAAGAAGCTGATTGAGAGAATCGATGAGCCTACAAGGGAGGAAATGCAATTGTTGAATGAGCATCCGAATGGTGTTGATCAAAGAGAGGGAGATTAATTTCTGTCCCTGGGGTCGAAACATCCCTGCGGACCAAGACGTGTTCAAGTTACTACCAACCCCTAGAAGGTCTGGCCACGCCGTTCTCAGTATGAAGCCGTAAGTAGGACAGCTATATAATCTCAACGTAATCCAACGGCCGGGCTTACCCAACGAGCAAAGTATTCAAACCCTCCGCTTTGCGGGCGAGGGTTTAGCTATTTAGTGATTGTATTAGACAATCAGCATCAGCATGTCTACCATTCTAGCGTCATCTATCACTCATATTTAATACTCATCGGTGTTGAGTCCATCATGTATATTAGGATCCCTATTTCCAATAAATTTCTAGCTCCTCAGGCTAGGTAGGCAATGCAATCTCTTACAATAAATCGTTCTCGCCATAAACCACTCACATTGCTGCTCCATTGATTTCACCTTATCTTATTCTCCTACAATACTCTATACATAACTAGACTGTGACATTAAACCAGCTAAAGAGATACTTTCGTTCAGATCTATAAGTATGTAATAATAACTAAAAAGAAGAAGTAGCTGAAGAAAAGTCCTAAGGGGGTATAAGTGAGTTCCAGAGAACTAATAAAGAATACCAAGAGAGCAAAGAGCCGTAGTAAAAATTGAAAGTATCATATCTAGGTAGCTTTTTGTATCAAGTAAGGTACGTCAGCAAATCCCAACACCCTTATTTTAACCCCGGGCTAGCCCCGACGCAAGCCCCTAGGAATCTTCAGGACGGCCCCTACATTAGCGCCCATACCCCCCAATCCGGGTGCATGCGCAATCTACTATCCACCACCACCACTCACCACCCACCACCCACCCAGCAAAATCGCCCCTAACACACCCCCGTACCGAAAATCCCCCGAATCGCACGAATCTACCTGTAAGCATCAAAATCTAATACTATTAATAGTCGTTCTAGGATACACCCCCCTTACCGAGCATACCTACCTTATCGATCGCGAACATCGAAAATAAGATCAAGTCGGGATCACGTGGGTTTTTAGGGGATGCTTTTAGGGGGCTGGTTCCTGGAATTGGAATTGGAATAGGGTAAGTAAGTAAGTGGAGAGCTGGGTTTGAGTGGGGAGCCTGGATTTACGGACGGACAATGATATGTAGTCGATATGATGTTCTGATGTTTTGTTCTTAATGCAAAAGATATTGAAGTAGTTTAGTGAGAGGTATTAAGCGGGACTTTTCAGTTCGGGTTTTACGGCTGTTTACGGTTGAGTATCTCTTGGATTGTATATTCTGCTACTTTTGAGGATATGAAGTGGAAAGTAAATCAATCAGTCTTGCAGCTTCCAATTTCATTTTGTGCACTACCTACCTACCTACCCACCTACCTTCTTCCCTCTCACCCATTCATCAATAACAGATCTCATCTCCTCGCTTCCCATTCTAGTAGCGTACATCACCGCACTCCCCCACGCCCCCTTCGCCTCCGGATCCGCGCCCCGCTCTAACAACCATCTCACCCTCTCAACCGCTCCCGCCATGACCGCATGCACAATTGCATACCGTGCCACCATATGCCGTGACTCCTCCGCCTGATTGACATCTGCACCACGCTCCACCAGCAGCGCCATCACAGGGATTCTGCTGGTGTCGAACTCCTTGCTAGGCGTCACGCGACCGGTGTATGGATTCGTGCCAAGTGGACATGCTCCTGCTGCGAAGTGTAGAGGGATACCATGTTGTATTTGTGCGCCCGCATCTAGAAGCAAGCGCACGGCTTCCACGTTGCCTTGGCCCGCAGCAGCCTCGAGGGCGGCGCACGAGTCGGTATCAGATCCGCCGAGGCGGTTGCGGTGGTCGCGTTGCTCGCCGAGATTGGGGTCCGCGCCGTGAAGCAGGAACCAGTGGAGGAGGGGGAGGTTGGTGACTATGAGCGGGAGGAGAACGGCGCCGTAAAAGCCGGGGGTGTTTACGGTCCAGCCGTGGTGGAGGAGGAGTTCGAAGAGGGGGAGTTGCTGGTCTGGGGG
>NAPT01000634.1:0-17220 GCA_002927785.1 Cladonia uncialis
ATATTTAATTATATAAAGATATATTTATTTATTAGATTATAGCTTTTAATTATAAATATTTATTAATATATATTAATATTTCTAAAAAATAATATTATTTAAATTACTATAGAGATTATATATAAAATATTATATTTAATATCTAAAGTTGTTACTTCTATTTATTAGACTATATTTATATAATCTATATATTATCTTATAGCTGGTGGTTGCGCATTTGATTTTTTAATTTTTGATTTTTGGTTTTTAGTTTTTTGCGCGCATTAGCCCACTGCTTAATATGCGCTGCCGTAGATGTTATCCTTCTCACGTAAGACTAGGACTCAGCTGACATCAGTCCAATGGCGCTGCCTTCCCCACCGGAGCGATTAGATTTCGCTGGGTAGTTTTCACCCGCGTCGCACGAGAACAGCATACTTAGCAGGCTCAGCTGGACGAAGGTGGTTTTTGCCAGCCTTACCAAGAATGGGAATCAGGACCTGATGGCGGAGTAGGTGTCCACCGGATGCGGAATTAACCGTACAGCCCTTCAGGGCTGACCCTTAGAGACCCCTAAAGCTAGTCCCCAAGGTAACAAGATAAGGGCTAAAGAAACCCGGCCCTGGGGACTAATCCTTTCGCCTAGACGACCAACTTTAGGTTACCTCTACTATATCATTGAGAGACGCGCCAAGACCGTCCGGGGCCGTCGTTAAGTTCGTGAGAAAGACAAAGGGTCTCGTCTTGGACTTCCTTATCTGACTAAGAACAGGAGGAACATGACCCATGTCCGGTCCCACCAACCAATGGCAACAATTGCCGATGCTTACGCTCAGGTCGTTAGGCGCTGCTGTTCGAGTGACGGACAGTATGATTTGAGTTATTGTCAAAATAAGGGTCCACATGTGGTGGTTGTGCCTAGTGCTCTAGACCGCGCATGGATACCGTTCCCAATGTGCCATCAACGGCGTCTCTGTTTTCGTGCGGAAAAGGTCGTCACCATCACCGATGTTGAGAGAGTTAGCGTGGCGTGACAATGGCTGGCTGAAGCACTGCTGACCGTAAGCGCTGCTGACCACGTGCACTTCTGACCGCATGCACTGCGATAAAGTCGGCTGGCTGAATTATCAAGACGATTTTGTTCAGCTAGGAGTCCAGACCATGCCGGGCTTTTGTGGCAGTCCCGTTTTCGAACATGGGTGATACGAGGTGGCTGGTAAAGGGACGCCTGAATGGGTATGGTGTATTTACACACCGCAGGATTGAACAGGATCAAAGTATATATAGTTCTGACGAAGACCCAGTGCCATGACTGATAGATACTAACAAGCAAACCAAATCTTCTCCTACCTTCACATTTCCAAAAAAAAATGGAGACAATACAAGACTTCACAGGGCTTCAATACCCATTCACTACGGATCCTATCCTAAGAAAGAACTACGATGACAACAATGTGGAATATGCAACGTCAACCCACCAGATTGATCACGACATGTTCCCAGGCCTGATTGCCTTGCCTAAAAATGATGATGACATTAAGAGAGCAGTCAAGTACGCAAAGGATAATGGATACGCAGTCTCTATTATGACCGGCGGTCACCAGTACAGTGGTGCCTGCTCCACACACGGAAAGGGTATTCAGCTCAATCTCAAATTAACGTACAGAGACCCGCAAGATCTGGTGGTTTTGCCACAGTTACCAGCCCCAGATAGCAACAGACCTCTGGTGTACGCTAGTGTCAGCCACAGTCTTGGCGAGTTTAATCAGTTTCTTCGACAGAACAAACTCTTTGTGCCTCATGGACAGTGTACCTATGTACACCTCGGTGGACACGCTCAGACAGGCGGATATGGCCAACTCGCACGCGCCTTTGGCCTGCTGGGAGATCACGTCTGGGGCATCAGAATGATTAACCACGACGGCGAAATCCAAGAGGTCACCAAAAAGTCTAATTCAGAGCTATTCTACGCCATTTTGGGAGGCAGTCCAGGTAATTTCGGCGTCATAACGCACTACACCATTGAAGCCCATCGCGACGCGGATCACGACTTCCCTGAAACGGGGGCCAGGCCGCATGGTTTCAAAGGCATCTGGCTATACAACGAAACGGTGGTGAAACTGCTTCTTAATGAAGTAGCAGCGATGGCCGACGACCTAGATGTCCCACGAAACTTCGATTTATGCGTCAGCGTGCTCAGCTCCTCCTTCCCCATCTTCAAATTGGCGCCCGAGTTGCACGAAAACCGCGGAAAAATTCGCCAGCTCATTGAGGAAGCTCTAGGTGTGAACTCAGAGACCAAATGGCCCGCATGTGTGGTGCTATACGCACAGTGGGTTCCCATGAATGCAGAGGACAAATATACCGACAAGGTCGACGCTTGGTTCCAAAAATTCCGGAACCTCGACAATTTCTTCAAGTACTGGTGTATACACGCCGCGGAGCCCGTCGAACCCATGTCTAAGATGACAGGCGAGTGGCTCTTTGACAACCCCCGCGAATTTGACCACCCTTACGAGAAGCGTACCTACATGACCAACTCCACGACGCTGGTGAAAGACAAGTGGGTGGACCAAGTATCCGACCAAATCAATCAGGTCATGCATCCGTCGTTGAAGCACTTCGATTTGTGGACGAATTGCTTCCTCTCCATCCAGATCCAAGCCATGGGTGGGAAATACTCTCAATACTATGCCAATCGGAACAACGGCACAGCCTACAGCTGGAGAGACTCCACCATTTGCCAGGATCTGGACTGCTTCCACGTCGAGAGCGAAAGGGGTAAAGAGCTCGCGCAGGGTTGGCAGGCTGCCAACGACAAGCTCATGGTTGGCGAGAACAGCGCTTACAGCAAACAGGATAAGCGTGTGCTCTGGGCTTCGTATGGTGATTGGGATATGGATAAGGTCTGGCCAGTTTACTTTGAGGATCGAGCCAAGTATGAGAGGATTGGAAGGCAAAGATACCTGGCCGATCCTCAGGGAACTTTTACTCCTAATCCTTTCAATGTCAAAGCTGTAAAAAACTGAAGGGTAGCTTGGGTTTTACTTGTTGTCGGCGCAAGGACGTTTCGCAGTTTCTCTAAAGAACATGGTCTTGGGTTGGATAACCGCAAAAGATTAATCTGTTGGCGTTCGCTCGATCTTGTAGCTGAACAATTTAATTGTGGCTTACCTGACCCGCATTAAAACCTCCTCCAACTCCTATCGCTATTGCAGCTTGCGGCTGCCGTAAGGCTTACGCGATAGAGCGAAATTGATTATGCATGTTCCTCTTTTACGGGACATGATGACCGAATCTAAGAGTATTGCCTCTGATTGCGTTAGAATTATTGTATTTGTCCTCTGAATCTAGGTCCCAAGGTAAGTAATCGTTTGCGATCGATATGCTTCTACAAATGGCTTGCGATTCCATGGTGCAGCGACAGCGCCGGCGGTTGATCAGTGAGGTTTTTCGCAGTAGCTTATTTGTGAGAATGACTGATCTACATACTATCTAGGTGGCCACTTGGAATATCTTCCTGGGAGACGCCCTATTCCAGCGCTGAACTACAAAGGGAGCAATCAAGCAGATGTCAAAAAGTTGGGATACCTCCAGATCTTTCCCCCCATTTTCTATCCTGCTAATCCACTTTTCTCTGGCTCTCTCATGCTGTGTGAGTGCTCTCCCTTGCCCTCCCTTGCTACACTGCATATTCCCCTACGCTGCCTTGGTGCTCCTTCTAAAGTGACCCAGCTTCCGTTCCCGAACGAACCAGGCAATTGCTAATTCTAAGTTCGGAGTGTATATGTTGTATATCCATCGCTAATGCCACCTTGGGAGTAATTGTTTGTAGTCTGTTTGCCTGCTCTTGAGCTGGGCCTGTTTGTCGCCCATTATTTCCAGAATCGTTTTCTCCGTTCTTCCATTGTCTCAAACCAGGCCATAGCGACAGAATGCACGCAGTCAGTCGAACGAAAGGGTTATATATGTAGAATGAAGCATAAACTAGATGACGGAGTAGCTGCTTCTTGGGACGCGGCACAGACGAGGCAGTGGACGACGGAGGTTGCGAGGCGTGAGAGCACTAGTAAGGATGACGGGCGCTGGGCGAAGGCAAACAAGCTCAGTCGAAGAAAGAGTCTCTCCTCATAGACCAAGCTACGTATCAAGTAAGTCTAATATTCCCTATTCGCACCCTCGCCGAGAAGAGTATTGATGAGAAAAGGTTCCCTGCTTCGGTTCTGGATACGCCCATGGCCCCTCATGGTGGTATTTTTTGAATAAGCCTTTTCCTCCCATGCAGCCGAAGGTCTGTAGACCAAAGTAGCCATGACTGCCGGCGTCCCTCATCCAAATCTTCCATCAGACCAGTGCTCTGTTAGAACCCTCCGCAGCTAGATTGGCGTGTTCGTAGTTTATTGCGAACTTCTGGTTGGTATTGAAGTCTAGTTGCTTGTTCCATTACATCTGGGGGTAGGTGAAGTTGATGTTTGTTGCATGGACAAGTGGGCCATGGCATCTTCCATTGCCTTTCCGTGAGAGCTTGTGAGACTCTGAAGGCGTTCGACTGGATACAATTTCGAGAGCACATGTGGCTCACTCTGATCGGACGCCCAGACCCCTCCTTCCACCTCCACATGACGCGTCGATGCGATGTGGGCTGGCAGGCAAAAGAGGTTGCAGGTCAGTAGATTTTTATATGTATATATATGTATGGCAAAGTCTGAGGTAAATTGAAAACTTCTTTTGATTGAGCTTGACGAGGCTGGCCAGAAAACGAGAAAACAAGCATTTGATCACATTGATAGTGGCATTAGGTCTGAAGTTTCTTAGTGCCTGGTAAACGTTTGCCTCGTGGCCCAGGAATTTGAAAATGGCCGTTTTCGAAGTAGCAGGTGTCCCTTAATCGGAATTCGATCAGTGCCACGGGCCAAGATGACAGCGATGTGAAGGACTTCATAATGCGCAGCATCCTGGTGAGAACTTAGCAAGCGACGTGTTTCTGTGCTCCCTCCACCAAAGGTAGCCTATAAGAATGCAAACTGTAAGAAGACAGCCCTGTAGGCTGGCCAGCTCTGACTTAGGTCATCCCCCACTATATAAGGAGTACTTGACTGATGGAGATTCGAAGCTGAGGCACGAATCCAGAAAATATTTGTGCAGAATCCGGTCGAACCACTTCTGTATAGGATGGTCATTGACGGGAGCTGAAACTCGCTCGTAGCCGCAGTGTTGTCACCATAGCTCTGCACAAACCCTGGAAGCTAGGATGTTGCGAGCCATGTATTTGATGCGGTAATTTAATATGGGAGGTTATTTGCGGTGACGTTGTTCCTGGCACACAATTATTAGCCAGTTTACACAAAATGTATGGTCCTAACGCTTTATAGGAGGGTGTTGGGTGGTAGGAGGAAGCCCCGTAGACTGCGTACGGTGTATATGCAATTGGATCTTCATTCAGAGTACGTCAGTTATTGATAAGAAATGCCACCAACGGCATGAGCTTCTGAACGTTACTCTAGCGAGAATTGCTTGTTCAGGAGGTAGACTCGGACCATCAGCGATGGTTTGGCGACTCGCCACAGCCACAGCAATGGAATCTCCCGGATAGTACCAGTCACGTGTCCGAGGAACTAAATTCTTGGAATTGATTAGTACTGTGCAGGCGGAGACCAGGACTGCAGGTTGATCAGCCCGTTTCCAGAGCTGATGATCGCCGGTGACGTGAGGGTTAAGCAGAGCGACGACTTCCACCTAGTCGTCCCCAGCGATGTATGTTCCATAAATCAAGCCACCAGTCGTCTTAGAGCAGTGTCATGGATCCAGCCCGGGGGCCCTGCCATCGCCACCAGGCTGCCTGATTAGGACTAGCGCCGCAGCTGTAAGCTTACCTTACACTGCGCACCACCATAGCTTAGTCCTCTTCATAGATGCAATTCCATCCATACTAAGGCATTGCAGCCATTCAGGTCCGCCTAGTCCCTGACAAGCAGGCTTAATACACCTGCAGAGCGTGATTGTCATAGACTGGAGCACAAGCGTTGGTTGTGAAGCTTCGTGACGTCTATCGGATGATAGCGCTTCAGACAATACCAAAGCAACGAACCCAAAGCAGTAGTGCCTAGAAACATGGCCTCCATCGAAAGGTACATCCACACATTTGGAGGGCTAAATCGTGTATAGATTATTATCGTAGTAGAAGCGATCGGTGAGCGTTCGATTGATAAGTAGTTTCACGAAGCCTATCGAGATTGATGCGAAGGACAATATTGGTAGGAATTCTCGCCATCCAGTACCTTTAGCAATCGACCCTGTTCAGCTCAGCTTTCTGCTCATGGACCGGCTTCACATGGACTGAGCGACGCCGGTACAAAATGGATTTGGTGGACGCCGATTAAGTAGCTCCACATTGCTCAGCGTTCGTCAGTGAGACGCACATGATGAGTAGGCCATTAGTCTCGATTTGATAGCATTCCCGTTGTCCAGGAAGCAGAATTCCATCCAGAGATCAGTGTCGTGCTGGAAGAGGAGGTAGTCCAAGGATCGTTTCATTCAACAGGGCCAGCAATGTCGGCGACGCAAGTGATTCAGCGGCCATGCGGTACAGCGCACATAAGAGCAGTGAGCTCATGCTAAATACACATCTTTGCTCTTCCCAAGCAGGGTATTTGCTGTGAAGACCGCTATTTTATTCATGTGGATGGATCCTATGGCTTGTCTTGGGGACGAGCTGCCGTATGAAGAACACGAAGCAGGGTGTGCTGCAACCTCATTTCCACTGCCAGCCTCGCTAGCAATTATTGGTGCTGGACAGGGGAGATTCAGGGTGGAATGTGCGTAGACCTATGAGCAAAAACCGCGATCGTCAGCGACAGGGTAGACGAGCAGGATCATAGCAATTACCGAAAAGCGAGCTCGTCTGTCTTGGTTTCGTATTCGCATGGAGAGAACACTGCCCTGTGGGCGAGGACTGGGCGATGGCTAGATAGTTCTGCAACATGGATAGATTGTCAACAGCGATTTAATATATAAGTCTAGCGTTGGTACATACCTGATAGCATGTTCTCCTCGTTTCTCGAAAACACCTTCACCAAGAACGGTCACTGTCATGTAAATAGAGACAGCAGGGACTAAACTGAATGACCATGGGTGTGGTAAAAAGGCGTCTGAGGATCATAGCTGAGAGTATCGGTATGGGCCCAGGGTTTGTAAAGAGCAGTAAGTCTTATGTTCCACCTTTTATACCACAGAATTATCTTCATTGATAACAGGAAGGATCTGCTTGCAACCCCCAAATGCCCAACTCGTGCAGCCTTCATGAGATGTATCATCAATTTGTCCCAGATCCTCCGTCCGTGTAGAAGATTTTCGATTTCAAGTAGCGAGCTTTCTTTCATCGAATCGTGGGGTCTAGTGAGAGTCAAACACCCACCACAATTGATATCATGAGAGAGAGAAGGTACTGGCGAGCCTTTCGGATCACGAGCCGAAGCTTTCTGGACATAGTTCAACGATCCTATCATCGTCGACTTGAGTATTTGGCGCAAAGTCTTTTGAGGAAATCGTGGTAGTCAACTCTAGATTTGACGATGCTCCTACAGGCCCACTGCCAGAACACAACTTCCTGGAGATGATTTCTTCTGCCTATGAGCTTGGAGTGCGATCACGGCAAATACAGACCCTCCGAACTTTTTGGTGTATCGCGGGCCAGCACTTGGATAGTTGGTTTAGGAATGGAGACTTCTGAGGTGGTGCACGACTGCGAAGGCCAGCTAGAAAGAAGGTAGAGGAAATGGCTATACAGCAAACTGTCGATCATGAAGCGAATAATGGCCCTTTTGGTTCCTGAGTAGATCCTGAAGTGGGTGGAGTACCTGGTGTCTCGGAATCTGCAGGCGCCACTGATGTCGCTCCTTCTTCGCAATATCTACCGATCGTTAGCAATGCAGAGTAAAACAGGAGCAAGCAGTACAAATTGTAATGACAAGAACGACTTGGTCAATGTAGCTCACTGACTGCGGTAGCCTTTTGGAGTTTTGGACACGCAGTACGTCCGTGAAGACGTGCTGGGCTTGTTGGCGAAGATAAAAGTGCTCAGCCATCACGAAAAGTCTCGTCCGTAGGCTTATCGTATTTGTGATCTAGATCTAGGTCCCACTCGAAGTAATTTTTTACGATCAAGGTTCTTCGCTAAGACACATGGGTGTTTTCCTAGGCAAGATTGGTAGGCGTCAGGTACGTGGGCCGAATAAAGCCTAACTCTTATTAGCGACACCACGAACAAGAGTATAGCCCCAAGCGGTTCAGTGGATCCCTTACTATGATTTGGAATACTTCGTCTGCAGTCTGAACCGTTATCAGGGGAAGGATTGATAGCGTTTGAAAGCTGCCTAGATCTGCCACGTACAACGATCGTTAGCGACACTTTTGATCCGAAGGACGACTTAAAAATTAGGTTGAGTGCTTACTAATAGATTACAGAGCTATGGATGATACTAGGACTGCGTTGCGGTCGAGAAAGGTGATCTGTGAGATCTTGCGATGGCTCTTGGCATCTGTTGTACGGCCCTCTGATCGTGAGGGATACTGAGCATTCCAGGGGCAGCAGAAACGATCATCGGTACCCTATCTGAATGGACGGGGGAGGGGAGAACTGATATGGGTCTCTTGCAGCTGGATATCTGTGGAAAATGTATGGCGAGGATTGTTGAACGTTGCATTGGCCATTCGGAAATATTTTGCGGGCGGTTTGAACCTTGCTGTACCTGGGAAAATGTGGCCTGAAATGGTCGTCTATATTGATTGATAGCCGGCTACTGCTTGGCTCAGTAGTGTCTTTAAACTGTCAGCGACGTAAACGATGAGAACAGCGAAGAATTCTTCTGGTGACAATCCTAATGTATTAGGAGAAGCTTGGTTTGGGATATTACCTGCTGGCGGACTGGTGTTGTATGCTGCCCAAGATGCTACCATCCAGGGATGGAACGCCGCCATGCATTGATAGTAGGATGTCCATAGCTCGCAGGAATCCCTGTTGTTGTTGCCACCAATCTTGTCGCCAGTGCTGACACCCTATGGTGGTGCTCATCTAAAGATCGAAGTGATTACTTCAATTGCGTGAATAATTCAGTGGATCACATTGAGTACGACCATCATGGGGATTTGGGGCTAAAACGCCCCTGGCCGTCGCGCGTTGTCTTATAGTATCTCAGCGCTGCCTTTCCTTGAATCGGTCTTTTCGATCTCGCTGGGCCCACTTTCTTGACTTTTTAAGTGTTCAAAGGCCCATTGATGAGAGGGCGATCTGCATGAGTGGAAGGCGCGTGTCATCGTTAGCGGCTGACGCTGAGTGAAAGGGGTAAGGTGGGCCGTGAGGAGGTATTGGTGGCGGAAGGAGGTTTTGGTTAGGACTTCTCGTACTTCGTGTCATCGGGCTACTGAATAGTGAGCTGTTCCACGAAAGTTTGGTGTCCGAGAAGTACACCAGGGACGACGAAAACAGCTCGGATTCATGAACACCTTAACTGCCCATGGACTGGGAGCATCCACGAGTGGAACCCATCATTGACAGGAGATGATAGCCAGCCCCGCGACGCCTATCGAGTATCAGCAGTCCGAAGGATGTTGAGAGAAGCCTAAAAGGCAGGACTATAGCTAACTGATAAGACGAGGGAAAAGAAAGCTTTGTGGGGTCCTTCGTATTCGATTGTGCTCTGAAGGGCTTAGTGGGATGTGCTGGAGTGGTAGGAGCAGCTAAAGACTGTCAATAGTCCCAGCGTTATCGGAAGTGACATAGAGAGAGCAGGCATTGGGCTTACTGACAAGTTGAGCGAACGGTAGCCTGTTCTAAGACCCTTCCGTGTTTGAGTGTGATCTGGCCCAGGAGGCTATTTCTAGAGCCTTAGAAGCACCCAGGAGCCGTTAGTGGTTGAGAGTTCGAAAGCACCACAAGAGTAGAAATACAGTCCAATCTTAAGGTGAGCGAACAGTAGGTTGTTGTAAGCACGTCGTTTGACTGAAAGTAATTTGCATAGGCGACCAGGCTACTTCTGGGGCTTTGGCAGCTCTCAATGACGGTCAGTGGTCCAGGAAGCCTCGAAGCAACAGGTATAGAGCTTCCTGCTCAGCGTGAGCGAGCAGTAGATCGCCGGCTTTCCCATATCAGAATGCTGATACGTTTGCTTTGATCGCGATTCGCGAGGACCCAACCAATTGTGACCATCAAGGAATCGCGAGCAATCGATATCGCTTGCCTCGTATATTCTATATGATGGTTTAGTATAGGCGCAGTGGTATAGGAAGACACGTCTGCTCAGGTCTTCCGATCCAGACGTCGCCTAGTTAGACGTCTATAAGCTAGTCGTGATGATTTCGGCCCTCGATGGGTAGCTTCTGCATAGACCTATTTCATTGCTTTGGTTGCGCGAGGCCAGCACCGGACTGGCAACACACCCGCGCATAGTCAGAAGGTGTATTTCAGAATACAGCAGGCGTGTGACAACCGGTTCATGCGTACCAGGATCAGCTGAGAATTGTAATTTCGAATGGCTGTACGCGAGATGTCTGGTTCCGTACATTAGCCCATCCTATGCCCTCCCTGATCACTTTTTGTTTTCGTTTGATCTGTAGAGCACAAAAGGCTATCCATGGGACCGTGGTAGGGCTTAGGGGCCAAGAGCGATTGATAAAACGCCCTGGATAGTTGTTAGGGTGGTTAGAACCATGTTTTGAAGGTTGGTAGGAAAGTAGAAGCTTGAAAGGTCGTTCTGTATTGGAGCTGATGCGTAGAGCTCCGTAAGCTGCTTCTGAGACAAAGTGACACGGTGAGTAATATTGTAGGAAGTCGGGGATCAAAGTCTGAATCATAACGGTTTGAGAGGTTGTACGGTCGTTCCGTACTCAAAAGTGATCTGTAAGCTCTGTAAGCTGCTTCTGGGATCTTGTAAGCGCCCAGCGACGATATTTGATGGGGCTAACACTGCAAATCATACAGAGAAGTATCAAAGGCCGGTTTCCTCGGATCATAAAGACGTGGAAGCTTGTGCAGTTATTGCCCTTTTGTGGTGGCTTGTAGAGCTTAGCAGGCTGATCCTAGAACCCTCATGTCAACCAACCACCGTAAGCGATAGTGAAACATCTTAGACCATACTGAGGGCAATCACAGGCTTATCTTAATAGGTAGTAGAGAAGTGGAAGGTTTTGGATCCGTTGCCTTTTGAAGGTGATCTGTAGGGTTCAGCAAGCTTCTTCTGGAAGTTTTGGAGCGCCCAGCGACGGTCAATAATACGCCCTAGGGGGTATGAGCGCACCTAGAGACCCACTTTCAAAGAATCGTAGGAACAGAAGCCAAGGCGATTCTGAGGTGTTGTGTTTCAAGGTAATCTGTAGATCTAAGTAAGCTACTACTCGAAACTTCGTAGCGCCCAGCGACCACAAACCGTGGAAAAACCATTATGCAGTAATAGTGGAGATATTTTTAAGCACAATCAGAGCAAGGTAGGGCGAGTAAAAGCCTTGAGGACTTTGAAGTGTCGTTGTCGAAGGACGTAGGTCTGAGGGTGAGCTGTGGGAAGTTGACTTGGGCCATTTGCAAAGCCGATTGACTGTAACTTTTGAAGTCTGTACATTGAGCAACACAGAGAGTAACCCTAGGTTTATTTCGAAGAGACTTGGAGGAATGGAAGTCTGGTAGACGCTGTAGCGTGGTGTTCAAGGCTCAGGAAGAGATCAGGCCATGCTGCAATGCCTAGCGACGGTAAGCGACACAACGTATATCATAAAGGGTCCTTTTAGACTTTTCTTGAAGACCAGTCAGAAGTAGAAGCCCTTGGGTGGCGGGTTATTTTGTTAGAGCGTTGGAAACGTGGACTAGGCCACTCTGCGAGTGCGAGTAATGAAAAAATAGACCTTGGGTACCATAGAGGATGAAATTAGGCTTGTTTCGAAGGAACCTAGAGATGTAGACCGCTAGGAGACCCTGAATCGGTGTATTCGTAAGAGGTTTGAGGAGGAGCTGCAGGAAGGTGATTGGGCCACTTGTGTGCAAAGGCTTGTCAGCACCAGCGATAGAGAGCGTTTCATGAGCAGTTGGAACTATATTCTGATAGTTCCCATGGGTAGAATTGAGCTTCAAGCTCGGCAGGCTCCGAGGTGCTGTGTTCGAAGCAGGTAGGTATGAAGATGAGCTGCAGGAAAGTGCTTAGGCCATTCTGCAATGCCCAACCGCTGTTAGCCCTGGGGGACAGCTCATGAGTAATATTGAGCTTTTTCTGAATGAATAGCAAGAGTTAGAAGCTTATGAACCCTAAGTTGTCGTAACTAGCAGAAAGTATGGGAATGAGCTGCGGGAGGGTGACTCTGCAATGGCCAGCGACCGTGAGCGATAGAAAGCATCCTATGAGCAGTATAAGGAACATCTTGATGATTCCGAAGAGTCATAAAGAGACAGCCGGCCGGGACTATCAGGTGTCGTGTTTGAAAAAATTTGGAAGACGAGGTGGGAGAAGCTGACTCTGGAATGTAAGGCCAAGGACCGCGAGCGATAGAGATTGTTCCATGAGACAAAAAATACTATCCTGATCGAATCCTAACGATATTCGAGAAGCAAATGGTCGGGAAACACTGGAGTGTCGTGTATGAAAGGGTTTTGAGGATGAGCTGCCGGAAGGTTGCTCTACAACGAATAGCCAGTCACCATGAGCGACAAGAACTATCCTAAGAATAGTATCTGAGATATTCTGAATGACTTTTAAAGAATAATGGAGGAGGACACAGCTATAGAGGCCCAAGCCGTCGTGTTTGAAGGAGGTACGAAGGTGCTGCGGGAAGGTTGACCGGGCCACTCTGCAACGTCCCAGCGACGGCGAGCGAAGCATCCGGCAAGTAGAGCGGCCAAAAAGGTAACTGAACGGCTATTCCAGAAGATGACCAAACTCTAGATTGCTGTAGTCAGTACGAGGGGAATTGGAAGACCGATTGCTGGGGGAGGAGAACGAATTGTTGCATGGGAGGCTAGCGTAACTTTCAATGGGGGAAAGGTGAATGCAGATCAACACGGAGCCTTGAGCCACAACTTTAATACGCATTTGAGCGCAGTGATGTGGCCACCGCAAGATCGAGTGACTAAAGTGGGAAGTACCTCAGACAGAGCGGCTACCTGCACCAAGATACTGTTCTACTGGCTCAGAGATGGGCCCGGAGGATCAATGAATGAAGCTTCAAACAATGTTTTCACATTTATCGAAGCCACTTGTCCTCACTCCAGTGACTGTGGGGATGAACACGCGCACACTAAACGGCTGCCTGCTCAGAAGCACCTTTTTACTGGCCGAGAATTTGGTCCCGAGCTCGATGAATGAGTTCTAAGCTGTGTGTTTTCGTCCATAAAAGCCAGTCGCCATCATACGAGTGACTACAGTGAAAGATACCTGCAGACTAGACGGCTACCTACTCGAGGGTTCGATTCTACTGGCTGGAAGTTGGGTCTGGAGCTTCGATGGATGGAGTCTCTGCCTTGTCTTCACCCATAGAAGCCGGCCACCAATGCAAGTTTGACTGCAGGGAAAGATACCTGCGGATGAAGCGGCTGTCCGCCCCAAGGTACTATTCCACTGGCCAGAAGTCGGGCCCTGGGCGCTGATGAACGATTGCTAGGCCCTGTGTCACTGATGCAGTCACTCAGCATCACACGCGTGACAGAAGAGGGAAAATCTCTTCCGGGAGAGAAGCTACTGGATCGACGATAGGGGTTTGCTCCCTTAGCAATGGACCGGAAGAGTTGATGAATGCTATGTAAGCAACATGTTATTTTATGAAGCCAATTAACATCACACAAGTGACCGCAAAGGTGGAGGTTGAAGGTATACAGACCGTTTGTACGAAGCAATAGTCCTGCAGGCTAAGCGTTACCTTCGAAGCGTGTGACAGATCGACCCCAAGTCCCTACCCCTGAGCAGACCTTCACGATCTGAGCCGGTGCAAGTCGCAAAGGCAGCTGGCAAGCCTACCACGAAGCGGTCATCTGAATCTGAAGCTGTATGCTTTCTCAGCAGGCTAGCACAACGACAGCTGATGATCTTGCCTTCTTCTAGCTCGCCTTTGCCGGCTCTGTGCGTATGGGCGAAGCTACCTACTTCTCCAAAGGCTGAGACGACCCTAACCGTGCGCAGCTGTCCTAACCCAGCGATCAGTGGCCTTCTGTCCCAACTACGAAAGACTATTATTGCCTACCTATAAGATTGGCCCTTTGAGACAAGGAGTGACTCTCATTGCCCAACCCAACAGCAACGAATGCCTACAAATCCCTCTTCCACCGTTTCCCGGCTACCTCCCAGTCCTCACTATTTGACCCAAGAACCGGCTTTCTTAGGCAACAGGTTACCCAAGAGCTCCAAGACAGGCTGCTCTATCTGGGGGGTTACAGAAAAATACTTTAACCACACGTACGGTCGGGTTGTGGCCACTGCTGCGCGAGGTGCAGGCCTCAGCCCAAACATGTTCTCGCTGCGTCACGCCTCTTTCAGAGAAGGAACGTCAACCCCGAGGGTACCACCAGCTAAGTAACTCCGCCAGACACACCTTTTCCGGCGTTTGCGGTTTCGGGGTTTCGGCGATGGGCGTATGCCCCCTGTTGCAGCCAGCTGTGTTAGCAGAACCGAACGTTATTGGCCAGCGAGGTCAATAATTTCCACCTGACACCCCGGTGCTACCCCTTGGAGAAGCGAGACACTACTGGGAGACACGGCGTTGTGACTTTTCAAAGAACTTCTGCGCAAGGGCAACGCCCCAATCCATGAATCTAAACGGCATCTCCTAGTGATCGTGGCATGGCTCCAGCTTCTGGTCGCTCTTAGGCTTTGGATAAACTTTCTCCTCTATGACTCCAGCAGAGGTGTGCTCGGTCGATGCCTCTGGGGAGCCTCGTCCTACCTTACGTGTCCAATCATTCGAATCGCCAATTCGATCCTTCAAATCAGCTACCCAAGAAGCTCGCTGCCAGACCGCCGATGAGAAAAGCCCGTTCCTATATCTCGTCCGCCAACGCCAATATCCTCGTAGCCGTTCAATGGAGCCCTAGCATGCCAAAACACCCACGATACGTTAACCATACGGAGCAAAGTGGTAATCAGTAGATGACCCTGATTTGGTTACCACTTAGCTCACAGACCGGGAGATCGCCCGTTGGAGGAAGCGCAGAACTTTGGCTGTCTGGTAATTGAGTAGCATGGACCCTTGTGGCCCATGTGTCGGCAAATGGCAGCTGCGACATTTGGGATTTGACCTTGCGATCCCCCGGACCACTACCACTCCTTAGCAGTGGCCCAACTCATGGATCCATGATATATCTACGACCACTCCATGATCAATACGGAGCTGAGCTGGATTTGAGCCCGGAGTATCGCAGAAACGCTGCCAGTCTAGATTGGTGTTTGGTATATCTGGCGCCTTGATGATCGCATGACACAAGCTGCCATGATAGGTCTGAGAATTGAAGGTACCTCTATATAGTGTACTGTGTTGTCTGGTACAAACATTTTGCTAGGCTTGCGTCATGTTTGAATGATAGGTGTTTCCTGGACCTGCGCTGCAGATTTATGCGTTACACCTAAACCTGTATCTTTTTGGAATGCGTCCTCTATCAAGACTACTTTTTCCTTTAGAAGTATTAAAGTGGCAAGTTCATTGAGTTATATTGCTGCACAGAAGAGGACGCTGACGCCTTAGCAGCCAATCATATTACCAAACGATTGCATGGGGATATCCTGCCTTCAAACTCCCTTAATCCATAGAGCGAAGTTGGGAATCAGGAAATGGGCATTGTTCATAATCAAGAAGATATCAACCTAAGGAGCTTAAGAAGAGCTTTGCTCACCCAGGAACCAGGAGTTGGCGGAACTTGCCATGGGTGTAATCGCTGCCCCATAGGCCACCATGCAGCCATCATAGAAGCGTAAGGATCACAAAGCAATCAGCTTTCCAATGGTATGACTTCCTTTGCATTATCTTCTAGGTGCGACTCGGTTTGTGGCTCAATGAGAAAGCTCCGAGTAGGTAATTTTACGCAACTCACGCAAGCGTACGCCAAAGTCTCCGCGTAGATTTGCTGACAGGTGTGGTTAAGTGCCAGAGAGTCTTTCGGTTTGCTACCATTCGAGAAATCCTCGCGGCAAAAGGTAGTTCGAACCGCTCCAGGCAGCTCAAGGAATCGGAATGTTGGCAAGGCAGAAGTCGATGACGGGATTGGTAACATGCTTTGAGGCACTTGCTCTGGACAAGATCCGGATGTGTCTCCAATTGAGTAGCCTCCGCGTCGGACATTTGCTTGCTAGTGAAAGGAATCTTTGGTGTAGGACACACCGGGGCGTGGTTTCGGATAGGTCATGGATTGAGAAGCCTGCCTGTTAATCCATTCCTATTAATAACAAAGAACAAAAAGAGTCTCTTAATCCGGCGAGCAACAGAATATACTCGCTCAGTGCAAGTTGGTGTAGAAGCAAAAATACCGCACGCACCAGCAGAGACTAATATTTTCTTTCCACGTCCGTTTTTCAATCAGACTTCCTTGGTGAACATTCTAGCATGTGCTTTTGAAGAAACTAGTCAGGACGATTGCAGAATCTAATATATGAAAGACGCTCTGGATCCCAATTATGCGGACTGGTTTAGAATGGGAGCAAACACGTCGCTCATCTGTGGAGTAGTTGAAGATGATTGTCGTCCGTTGATTGCTAACCTCCCCTCATGGTGCCATAGGAGCAATCCCCTTCATGTAACATCCTCTAAACAAAGGACTGAGTTCGAACGTATGGTTAGGAGATTGCTAAAGAAGCAAAAAGCAAGGTTTGGGAAGATCTTTGGTTGAGAGTTTGATGGGAGGCAGCTGCACCCTGCCGAAATGATGGCCCTATGGGGAACGTACAGCTGCCAAAGCCCGAGTGACAGATACTTAAATTCCAACCTTGTAAGCATCTACGTAGCAGTTGGTACTTCCGTATCTTGAGAAAGAGCGTTTGGAATTCTCTGATATTGCTCCAATAACTTCAGGAGACATCGGAACCTATTCCGTAGGTCATGCATGACATAAGACCTACCAACTTCTTCCAGAGTACACATGATAGCATGCGCAATGGGTCAATAACCTTCTGTAGAAGCCTCTCCTCCAAACCCCAAATCCTCCCAATCACTCCCCCTCCCATCATTCCCACAATCACCTGCACCATGTCAACCTCCACCTCCACTTCCACCTCCGCCTCCCCACCT
>NAPT01000635.1:0-17163 GCA_002927785.1 Cladonia uncialis
TACATAATCAATACGGTGTCCACCACCATTCGCACCCTCCCTCCATCCCAATCCCCAACCCCCCAAGCCCCACACCCCCGCCTATTCCACTACCACGTCCCTCACCTCCCTCGCCTCTTCTTTAACGCCATTACTCGCCTCCTTCATCTCCCCTTTGCCCATCAACACCCTATCCATCACCCTCCCCAACTTCCCCACCGCCTCCTCACAGATCTGATAATGCACCACCACCCTTCCTCCAAACAACTTAAGCCCCTCCTCAACCCCCATCTCCACAAACCTCTGCGCACTGACACCCGAAGCTCCAAGGTCCACCCACACCATATTCGTCTCCACATCCATTCCGCTCTTCAACTTCCCACCTCTAGATTCCCACATCCTCGCTACCTCCCTAGCCAGGTCATGTGTAGCCGATAACTTCCCCCCCAA
The DNA here is from genome assembly GCA_002927785.1 of Cladonia uncialis. Classification (NCBI taxonomy): domain Eukaryota; kingdom Fungi; phylum Ascomycota; class Lecanoromycetes; order Lecanorales; family Cladoniaceae; genus Cladonia; species Cladonia uncialis. Next base: position 430 of record NAPT01000635.1, read on the forward strand.
GAAAGTCTCGTCGACCGCAACTCTCGCGGGCGCGGTAACGACGCCCGCCTGTCTCAACCCCCCTCCCATCATTTTCCTGAGATGTCTTGCGCGCTTAATGAAAGCGGTGGAAGATACGATGATAGAGCCAATAGGGGCGCCTAGACCTTTGCTAAAGCACATAGTAACACTATCAAAACACGCACAATATTCCTCAAGCGTGCCCGCGCCCGCGGCGACGGCTTCCCATAGACGGGCGCCATCGAGGTGCAGTTGTATAGGCGGATCCTGCTGGCGCGCCCAAGTAGAGATTTCGCGGCAGTCAGAGAGAGGGAGAATAGTCCCGCCGAGGGTGTTTTCGAGAGATATAAGCCGCGTCGGTGCGAAATGGTTGTCATCGTGAAGCACGGCGTGCTTTTTGACGTCTTCAAGGGTTATATGATGTCCATTCGCCGGCGTCACAGGTATAGGCATCCCCCCACTGATACTTGCAATACCGCCTGCTTCCCTGGCTGGTATGTCAGCGATTATAGTTTCACCTTCTTCTCAAGATAAGATATAGGCCCAGAAGAGAGGGGCGACAAACCAGGCTATGACGTGGCTGCGGGCGTCGGCGAGGATACTGTGAGGTGGTCCACCAAGATGGGTTCGCACACTTAATTGATTCCCGAGCGTTCCTGAGATGACAAAAAGCGCGGCGTCTTTGCCTGTGAGGGAGGCGATGTGAGATTCGAGGGATAGGGTGGTGGGGTCTTCGCGGAAGACGTCGTCAAGGAGGGTGCAGTGTTGGGTGGCGGCCAGCATAGAGGCGGTGGGGGTGGTGACGGTGTCGCCTGGGTGGTGTCAATTGATGGATTGAGGTAGGGAGGACAGGTATTCGGGGGGTTGTACTGCGGAAGTCGAAGGCTGCAGAGCCAGGAGTGGACCAGGCATTTGGAGAGGAGGGGGGAGGGATGGTGTGGCCGTTGGAAAGGTGGCCGTTGATGCCATTGGTCTTGTGGTTAGGATCTTGGAGGTCTGTCATTGTCGTGTTATGGTAGATTAAGGTTGAGAAGCAGATTGCAAGCACGTACGTTGGGTGATTGCTGAAGTGCAACGACTCGTGGGAGATGGTCAGCAATAAGAGAATCTGTCCTACAGCCGCCAATGACGTCGCAAATCCCTCAAGAGGAAGGTGTAGCGGCCCATAAAGCAATAGGTGTGCGGTAGTCTTGGAGTCGTTGTACTTGCTAGAAGGCAGATCAGTAAAGCAGCACATTTAATTATGCCAGGTATGCTCGACAACACCGCGTAGATAGCCCCATAAAGCCAAGCCACATAGGGAAACCACATAAGTGTGAAGCTGTTATGCAATTCTATAGTCCTGATACCATCTACGTACATACACAATTAGCGATAATGAAAACGAAGCGTAGGCTGACAAAGGCCCAGTCTAGAGGGCTGTATGATGTCGTGACTGATAAACCGCCGCTATCTGCCCTTCCCAAGCGAACCTTGAAGGAAAATTTTTGTCCTGCAATGCAAGTCGTACACGCACAGTATCGACTAAAGAACCTATATCGACCACGGAGAAACGCCGAATGCCCGGCCTTCATTGGATCGTTGAATAAGAGTAAAGCAACCTTGTTGCCCTCAATACTCCTGTCCTTTTCGATCCGAAAAAAATTGAGCATGAGAAGATGCTAGTCGCACAGTCGAAAAATATAATACCACATTTGAAGACCATAAATCTCCATAGGTGAGGGGTATTTCGTGAGTGCAGCCAGAGGTACCGTACCAACGCCGAACCCTTTAATAAACATTATCCTCCATAGAATCTGTTACTCCAGGCATGATGACTCATCGTAAGATCCCGATATGACGAGGGTATCGAGCACCAACACCGGTAAAAGTACTTTTTGATACAAGCCATAAGGACGTGAATAAAGGAAAGTTCGATGCAGAGATTGATGTGAGCCCGCGCTCATGAATCTAAGTTTTTCGTAATGGTAAATAGTAATCAGTGGGTCTAGGTCGTAAGACGATCCCGGGGTCGTTGATCCGAAGGATTTGAACGCTGAGACCAATAGGAAGTTATGTTCAGCGACGCTCATCCGAGTATTGGATGCCTTGCATGCTATTAGCAGCGGGAATCCCATTGGTGAGTGGCGGCAATGAGCGAGACGGATCGACCATCGAGGGCGCTGGTGGCGGAGCATAGACCGATGGCTGCGGGTGCATTGCGGTGGCAGTGTTCGGACGAGCTTGCTCTCTATAGTGCTGCACCTCCTGGTACAGGTGGTGGTTCTCATTGCGAAGGTTCTCATTCTCGCGACGCACCGCCTCTAGCTCATGAACAGATTGTTGCAGCTGGAGTTGAGCATCCCGGCCAACCTTGACGCTTGACTCCAGGTTTCGGATATGGTCAGATGCTAAGCAATGATCAGTAAGTGGTCCGAGCTGAGGAGTCCTATTCTGGGCTCAAAATAGCATACCTTTAGACAGTATCTCCCACTTGCTTGATTTGCTGCCATGGCTTGCAGGGATCTGCGCACGCAAGGCATCAAAAAGCTGTTTCATCTCTGTTCGTCGCTTGCGCTCAGCAATCTTATGGCTATTGCGAAGCGCTGGCGTGCGGCTATAGGGCGAATTCGCTTCTGGAGAATCGGCTTCGCTTGCGAGATTGCTAACTTGTTTGTGCTGAAGCGAGTGATGATGGGTGCCCGGCATGGGATCTGGGATTATCGTAATTAGTACAGCCAATTTTTGTGATTAATGTAACGCTTTCTCACCTTCGTCCAATCGGTGCTGACCGGGAGGCAGCTTAGAGTCGTTAGTAATGATGCTGCTCGTAATTGAAGTATGATCGCTATTCCGACGAGACAGCTTGGAGCCGTTGGGCTCGACACTGCCACTTGAGCGATTGATATCCGACATTTCAGGGTCGGGAAATGCGTATGGTTGACCAGCTGTAGGTTTTTCGGCATGATAGACTTCCTTCATCGGATTTGCGGCGATAACAGGCGCTGTACGGGACGAAAATGCAGACTTAGACTCGCCAGGGAATGGACTCAAAGGCGACATTGGATGCTGATGAAGCGACGAAGTCCCTGAATTACGGATGCCGTTCGCCGGAGGTTTGCCACGCTGCATGTCGCGATCACGCTGAAGACTGACTGCAATGGATGACTGAGAAGGGTTGCCGCTATGGTTGTTGTAAGGTGAGCCAACGCCATTATTGATGTGGAGATTGTTAAAGCCTGTGTTGACCTGGCTCCCAAGGCTGCTCCGGCGAGATTCTTGCGGCGGGAACTCATGGCTGCCTCGATACTGCGATTGATCTTGGTATTGCTGATTGATCGTGGGAAGGCCTAAACTATGCTGAGGCGGGGCAAAGCCAGGGGACGCTTGCGAGCCAGGGCCTTGAGGGGTATGGTATTCGACAGGGTGTGAGGTTGTTCCAAGCTGACTGGAATTTGAGGCACGATGAGGAGAGCTGATTGAAGAGGAGTAGTAATATCCATTAGGCCCAGAGGAATATGCAGAAGAACCTGGTAGAAAATCAGTAGAGTTCGTATGTGGAGCTAAGATCTAGGATGATGACTGCTGAATATAGGCAGTGACCCGACAGTGGAAATTGTATGATTTCAATGTGCAAGAGCACTGGGACTGATACTTACGTGTGCTTTGAGGGGGAGTGTTCCATTGGTCAGAAGAGCGATTGGTGGGATATCCAGCGGATGTAGGACTATTGTTGCCTCCATGCTGTATCTCGTTGGTCAATGTAGCAATCGAGGGTAGCTGGGCGGGTTTCGAGTTACTCGCCGCTGAGGGCGACGAGTCATTCTCCCAGATACGAGTAGATTGTGCTGACATTGTGAGATTTTGTCGCTCTAATTGCGTCTGTCAGTGACCGCGGCGGGTTTTGGTATGTGGGCATATGTACCTTGCAAGAGCGTTCGAGTCCGCAGGGCACCCCTGGTATAAGAATTGACCAGATGTGGTCAGAAGCGAAAGGGCTCGTGTGACTGGAATGCGGGACACGCGAGCGCACGCAGCGATGTCGATTGGAAAGGTATGTGGCCACCACGAGGTTGACCACGGAGTAATTGAAGAATTAAGCAAGTGATGATTGTTCGAGCCTCAAGCTGAAAGCAACCAAGCACAGAGAGAGGTAGAATAGAATTGCAGCTGGCCCGCTGCCCGAGGGAGGTAGTGAAGATTTGCGACAATGCCAGCAGGTATGTCTCTATATTGGGAGGGTATGATTTGAATTCTGGAGGAATTGTGGATTCCAGGTTTGTGTGTTTTGGATTGCTTCAGAGCCCCCGGATCATGGTGTTTGGGTGGTGAATCGTCCTGGTGACAGCAAAAGCTGAGTCGTTGGGAGGTGCACACAAACCGGCTGCTGCACCCAGCAAATGCTGGGTTTTCGTTTTATGGCCCCAATCTCCAGTTCATGTGAACCTTGCTTGGAGACGTTCAGTGGAATCCCCCCTCCCCAATTCAGAGTATCGGCACTTGACTCCTGGGAACTGTTGGTTGTATCCGATTCACAAGGACATTGTTGGTCGTGCTGATGCTGACGAGAGGAAGGTAAGCGAGTAGCAGATTGGAGGTGATGTAGTAAGTAAGGCAGCTAAAATCAGGGAGATTGAATGAGAGTGCAAAGAAGTGATGTGAGATTCGCAAACGGTCGCAAGGTGGATTGGTAGTTTGGGTGGATGGCAGTATCATAGGAGGAGCAAGTGCGGTCGGAGCAGGGACCCCGTCGAAATCTTAGGGTTCCTCCTTGCGTCTGGCGTGCAGGCGGCCCTGGTCCATGGAGTAAGGATCAGCGTAATCTACAGTAACTTAAACATGCTTCTACTGCTTCTACTCGTTACAACCTGCTGTCTATGCGATATTGTATAGAAAATGGTGTACTAAGTGTTTGAGCTGTGCAATCATACTACACCTAATCCATCTCCAACGGCCCAAAGGTCCGAGCTTTGGGGGAATGCGACATGGAAAACGAGTACTTAGTCCTGCGAGTCCTGCCTCCTTGAGAAGGAACAAAAAGCCGTCGAGGATTCTAGAATCCCCTAAGCCCCGGCAGTGCGCTCTCTACTGCAGTGGTACGGGCTTCTGATTGATCTGTTCCTTAGGGGAACCCTTTGACCTTGCATCAAGCTTAGAAAGACCACGAGGCACAAAAACGTGGCCCCCCTGCTCCTCTCCTCCCAGTAGGCTTCCTGATCCTTCCACTCTGGCGAGGCAGTTTTCTTTCCTTTGGCCTGGGTTCTGCTTTAAGCGAATGCCAAGTGGCCGGAAGGACAAATCGTCAGCCTCCTACCGAATCAAAGTGAGGCGATCATATCCTATCTGACATGCTCATTCATCACTGATCCTACCGGCCCTGCATCCTGTCATTCTCTGCAGGTCCAGTTAGTGAATTAGGTCAGTTTTTGTGCCGAGCGTCTCCGCTTTTTGTAAGGACTGCAAGAGAGGTAGCAGGGATCCCCCGTCGTCTAAAAGATGACTCCGCCTCGTCTATGAGTAGAACGTCCGAACCGAGGAGGAGATGTGTGGTGCGACTGTATGGACTGTCAAAGAGTCGAAAGTTGTGGGGGGTTCATGACGGCCCTTTATGAAGGTCTTTCTTGTTTCGATCGGCTAAACAATAGTGGTAGTAGTAGTAGTAGCATGTGTACCAAGTAGCAAGTAGTAGCAAGGTACATTACCTAGGGTAGTGGACAGGGACTATCTATACTAGGACAGGTGCCTATTCTCCGTCGGTGGGCACTGGGCACCAACCAGTGATGAAGAACTTACAGTAGTGTAAATACTGCGTGACTGGCGGTGCATTTTCCGTCAATGCGACCCGCCTGCCGCCACTCCCCACCCCCTCTCTCTCCTTTCATCTTTTGTTCCACGTCCCACCTCCCCTTCGGGGCAAGCGAACAAAAAAAGAACGACCCACCGATTATAACGGTCTCGCATGATCGCTGCATGATCCCGGCAGTATATCCCTTGGTCTCGGCCACCGGTTGCACGGAAGTCGATCATATCATCATAACACGCCCACAATGCATTCCCCATCTCCCTTCCTCATGAACAGGATCATCACGTTTCGTAGATCCGATGCATATGACGCCTGATCAGCTGCCTAGTAGTGATTTGCGCAACGGCAGATCGCTGGGGAGCGGGCCGCGGGGATGGTCCCTGTATGCTGCTAGTCGGGATCGTGCTGGCAGGCGGGATGCTGATGGTTGGCGGTGATCGTTGCTGCTGTGCATACGGTGCACGCCGTTAATGCCAGATACAATGCCTCCCTTGATCAAAGGCTGAAAAGTCCTACTGATAACCAATGATACTAGTAGGGACTACTCACCCCGTGGGGTGATTACTTGATACGTGAAATAATCAATAAGCGACGGGCGGCCCAGCGCTTGTATGACCTGAGCTATCTACCTCACCCTCACTCACCTGTATTATCGCTATCTATCTCGGAGCTTTTCCACGCAGATCCTTCTTTGGGTCATGGCGTTTCTGTTTTTTCTGAAAGTCGGGGTACCGTAACCGGGATCGCAAGGCATCGCTCAATAGCTCGATTCGCATAACAGCACACAGGAATGATGGATCTGCATTTGGTGTCGGATCCTTGCGGGGCCATTGTGCAGCTACTTCCTATATAGTTACCTAATTTTCTAAGGTACAGGCGCCGACCCAGTGGTAGAGGCTTATCACGCTTCAATGACCTGTAAGATTACCTACTACTTCTGGCACAACAGCGCCTCTACATACATACATACATTTATGACCGTCCCTGTGACTACAATGCGAGATAGGCTTTTCCCGACAAGGTGCTCTCGAATCGAGTCTCGGACAGACAATTTGCTTCCAAGACACGCAGCGGAAGAGACAGACATCATGTGGCTGTATGGTGTAGGAGGAGGCCGGATGTGGGAATCGGGCATGCCCAATCACCGTGCATGCTTGTGGATGGCGTGACAGGGCTTGGGGCGCCTAAAGAACGCCCGTGGCTTGCACTTTGCCTGTTTCGGATTTTCCTGGTGTGGATATGGGCGTGGGCCTTCCGTTAGCAGTAGCGGTGATGTATGCGATTAGGAAGGGTTAGCCGGACTGCTTGCCAGAAAGATGTCAGCGACATGTCTCCCTGCGGAGATCTTTGCTCTCGAGCCAATTAAAAGACGTTTGGCTACAACCTTGGGCGCATAAAACTGTCTAGGAGCCTACGTTGTTCAGAACTCGTGTGTTCAACCCGAAGGAAAAGAAGGAGGGGGCTATGATGTGGACAGATTGTGTTGGAGGAGTCGGAATCAAGCATGTGAACTGCTCTAGCCGACAGAGGCCTGTCTTAACAGTTTTTTAATTAATGTACTTATGTACACATACGCAACTTAATCCATCACCCAACCACACGACCCGGTCTCTGAAGATCCTCACGCGATCTATTACAGCCCTTGATCACCGAATTGGAGTATAGCTGCGCTGTCGTATCCCCAATTAATCTGAAGTAGGACCACGCAAAAGTAAGGTTGTTCAGCGCATGATGTTCGCAAGATCGCTCGTTCTCCAGCACTTGGAGTCTAGTGTTTGGTAAAGGTTGTGTAAAGTAGTAGGAACAACTGTAATGCTGGTTGTTTTGAGGCTAAGGTCATGAGATCGAGATTGTGGCTATGGTGCCTGGAGAGAAGATAGGGCCGAGAAATCCAACGGTCGTATCTTTCAATGTATCCCCTACGCACACTCACCCCATTTCCTAATGACTATGGCGCTGCTGTGTTGCTGCTCTCCCTCCTGACACTACCACGGCTCACAGATCCGGGAGCAGAGATACCAGCAACGCTGCTCTCGGTGCTCTTTTTCCCCAGGACTTGCCGGATATTCGCGTCATCCGTTTCTACAACGAATGGCTCCCCTGGCTTGCGCACTTCCTTGCTCAATCCAATGAAGAATTCGGCTCGGAAGCGGAGGAACTCTTTATCCTTGTCATTCTTCGGCGTCTGGCCCTCGGCAAACTCGAAGATAGTAATTATATCCCCAGTCCTGAGCCGCCCAAAGTATTTGCGGTCTTTGCCCATAATGAGACGGACACCGTTTACCTTGATGTAACGGCTCGCACGGGTGGAGATTACGGCGACCAAGTCCTTATGAGACTCGATGTCCGTCTTTCCGGCTTTAGCGTCCTTTTCGATTCCAGGGTACCACATTTGAAGATCTATGGCATTCTTTGGTATGCGGTCCTCCATTGCATCAGGGTGTACAAAATTGCAATTCTTGTCACGCCCGAAAGTTGTAGCTCTGGAGGATATTATGACCCTAGGGACAGTTGGGATAGAACCTCGGGTGGGGATAAGATTACCGAAGCGGACGGGAGGTCTGAGGAACGTGGTAGAATCGTCCGTGGCGATGGTAGGGTGAAGGCTAGCAGTGATTGAGGTTGGGGCCGTTGGAGGTGGGTTCTGTATGTCTGGTGACTCGCGGCGAGATGTCTCTTTGCACACTGAATTAGAAGCCGACTGTGGTCGAGATGGCCCTCTGTTAGATGTTTTGTCGCCCTCATCTAGGTCTTGAGCTGACGCTGGACTATTTGCTGTCGTGGGAATTAAGGAAGCGTCACTGTCACGTCGAGCGGGAGGCTCGGCTGACTGACGTCGCTCAGTAGATGAAAGGTGAGTGTTGGCTGTCCTTGGGCGTTTGGTCGTCGACATCTCATCTTCGGAAGATGCGTTCTCAATAGGCCGCTTTGAGCCGGTGGGAGCCGGTGAGATCTCTCGGCTCTTTCCGGACTCAGTAGACGCCATGTGAAAGTTATTAACGAGCGATTCAGCGCCGAGTAAGCTCGGTGCACCTGTTGGATTGGCCATACTGTAGTGAAGGTCGGGATATCGGACTGAATTTGCTTGAGCACCGGCGCTAGTGTAGCCAACGTGTGGAGCATCCGTATATGACGCGCTAGAGGAAGATGGGTCGTAACTTCCTGTGGTAGGTGGTACTACAGTAGGCACTCCTAATGCTCCATGAGCGTCTTGACCAAGTGCACCCGAGCTCCTAAGTGCTGAAGAACCAATTTCGCCGAAAAGACGATTGGGTGGGGGCGGATGTGACCCAACGGGTGGGGGGCGTGCCAATCTCGGCATTGGCATTCCTATTTGGCCGGTCCAGAAGTCATCGTCCCTCTGCTCGATCTCATCATCCTCATCAAGTGCACTATTTGCTTCTGTTTTATCTCTCAGACTTAGTTGAGAGGCGTCAAGTTCATCTCCAGTCCCAACAGCAGGCGCATCATTGGTACCCTGCAACCAAGCGTGCTTTAAAAGAGTCGAGTCTGAAGGACGTTGCGAAGGATCGATGACCAGCATGCTCTTCAGAAAGTCTATACCATCTTCCGACACACCCGCCTGATCTAACAAACTCCATTCCACAGGTCGACTCATTATGGTGGTAAACATAATAGCTCCTTTGTCTCCGGGCGTGCCGGGGTATGGTGCCCGTCCGCAGATCAGGTGAAATAACACTGCTGCCAAGCTCCATGTGTCCACAGAAGCTTTGTATGGCTGAGGTTCGGCGGGCCTGTCACTATTCATCAGTCATTCATCAATTGCAAATAAGCGTTTGTGACTTACCGCCCATCACCAGCACGCGTCCGCCTAGTGGGAGGCTGATAGCCTCGTTTGGCTCCTGGGTAATCGGGATATATCTCAGGAGCACAATACAACAGCGTACCACAGAACGTCTTGAGGAAGGTCTCTTCGCTAGTGACGATCTTTGACAGACCAAAGTCAGAAAGCTTGAAGACGTAAGGAAAGTCTGTTGCTTGCAGTATGTTGTCAGGCTTTATGTCGCGATGTGTTATGCCACGCGTATGGAGATAATCTAGGGCTTGCATCATTTGGCGCGCAACGTCTGCACACATGAATTCTGGCATTGCTTTACCAGGCGTGGTCCACAAGGTCAGATCTCCGTAAGGCATGAACTCCATGACAATGAAGAGATGGGTACTAGTCTCATGATGTTCAATATAACGGACGATATTAGGCTAGTCATTATTAGTCTATATAACATTGAAATTGCAGACTCATTGATTACTCACATGGTTCAATGACTTTATGAGGTTAAGTTCGTTATGGAACTTAATTCCGAGGTGGCCGTCCTTCATGAATCGGTCTTTTGATATTTCCTTGACGGCGTATGGTTCGCCGTCCCTCTTTGATGACAATTTGTAGACCAGAGCAAAAGCTCCACTACCGATTCTGTTTACAACATTGTATTTGCGGCCTCCATTCCAATTTAGGCCGTGGCTATTGTTGCCCGAGGTAGCTGCTGCTAAGATGGAGCCGTGCGGAGTCGTGACCTGCTGTTGAGGTTTTCCGAAAGCATTTATTGGTGTCTGGAATGAAGTCAGAACTTCACGTCCTTGGGGAGCGATGAATTGTCCTTTATATTACTTACTTGTGGCATTGTGATTGGGTGACCCTCTTTAGCAGCTTCCTCAAGGACTACTGCTTGGCGGGCCACTTGCGCAACATAAGCGATATAAGCTTGCAAGTTCTGCCTGTATTTGTCTTCGCATCCCTCTCGAGACGGCATGTGTACGATGAATCTGAGGGTCTCTTCAGACTGTCGAGACATGGTTGGAAGCTCGATTATGGCACCGTGGTGGAGAGTATGCCTTGGATGACGAACGTCCTCCGGCCCCTTCGCCCTCTCACAGCGGAGCGCAGTCCCATCAACAATAGTGCCATTGGTAGAAGTGTCCTCCACCATAAGACTACCGTATTCGTTTATGAAAATGCGGAAATGGCGGTTGCTGAATTTCTTATTGTCGATCTTACCAAGAAGCAGATCACAAAACTTTGGGTTGCGTCCGAATGTAAATCCCATCCGTACATTATGAATCCTTGAAGAGAATCGTAAAGCAATATCTTGAGTCTTCCTGTTTTGCTTTGACGACTCTTCGTTCTCGATCAAATCATCATCATCATCCAACTGAGACATCCTTCCATTTTGAAGGATATGCTGGGGTGCGGCTTGAGCAGTCAATGCTACTGCCTCAACAGCTGGATGATTCGATGGCATCAAGATGCAAATGATATCTGCTTCATCGTTGGGTACGGAGTCTCTTTGCCCACCACGGCGAGGGTCATAGCGAGGTTGGGTCAACGGCTGTGTACCCTCTTCTTCCATCTCTGTCTCGCCCTCTTTGGGTCGGTATTGGGGAGATTCAATCGGTAGACGCCCGTTACAGCAGATCCCTTGCTTGTGGAGTGGCTATGTTAAGGGACAACATTAGCACATCAGAGTCTTTGCAAACTTCTTGTACTCAAGGGAATGAGGGAAGGCTTGTTATGACTTTAGTAGATTCGTGAGGGGGCAAGAAGTGAGTTGGACGGGCAACAGTGTTATGGGAGACATGGGGGCAAACATTCTGGAGACAAGTGCGTATCGAAGAGTATGGACTCAGATCATGTCCACGCAGTATGCTAAAAGCACTAGAGCCACTGCCATGAACTCACAAATCGATATCCGTACGCCTTATTGAGTTGAAGAGGCGCTGGGAGTAATTCAGTAGCAGTGGTGCTATAGCTGCCAAAGTCTGGTTGCGACTCAGCCTTGATAAGCTCCTGGTTGAGTCGATCGTGCTGGTCATCCGAGATCTCTAGCAGGACTGTACGACTTGTGGGATTTGTAGTCTCGGGCTGACTATCAGGGATATCAGCAGGCAGATATGGACTATCGACCTGTGACTCTTCATCATTATCAGCATTGTGATCATTGAAACATTCGAAAGAACTCCGGTGTCTAGCATGGGGCGAAAGCATTTGTGCCGCGCGCGCCCGTACTAAGTTCGAGGATGAATGCTGGGTTGCTCCAACTGAGATGGGAGATAATGTGTGCTGCAGTGCCGTACAGCCAAAATGTACGATCAAGTAGCGAAAGGTAGGGTGGCTAGCTGAGCCATAATGACAGTGCAGAAGCCAAGTCAAGAAGACGTACAGGGATTCGGAAAAAGGACAGGCAAGTGGAAGAAAGTGAATTTGCGGCCTACATAGCAGCATCCTCGTCGCGATATAGCAACCTAACCTCTTTAGGCAACGTCTAAATAGCTTTGTATTCGAGCAATTGTAGATAGCCTCCGGCAGTATTATACTAAGACCAAAATATGCACCTCTTATACGTATGATATGATTCTTCACCGACGATTTCAGGCGTTGAAGCGAGCCTTGCTCATTCCGTCATCGAATATGGCTTGTACGGCTTCAACACAAGGTCGTCGCCCAGCAAAGCGCAGACACAGTATGCCCTCAGCCAGGTTATCAGTCGACGCCTAATACTGTACAGAGGCTCCTCTTTTCATAATCGTTTGCGAGGTCAGGACCGCGCGAGCTTAATGAGACAAATCCTAACGTGTTGTCAGCAGGGACATTCTCGAGGTACGTCGACGGCCACGGACTTGAGAAGCAAAAAATATTCTGAATGAGCAAGCAGGGCCAAGACCAGCTCAGCGTGAACACTGTCGTCCCAAATGGACTCGCAAGCAAAGCTGGAACGCGTCTCCAAGTGTCGATTACGTAGGCCGTAGTTCTAAGCCAGACGAAATAGGATCTGGTACTACAGCGGAGCTGTATACTTCTATCAGGTGCTGAGAATTGATAAATGTAGAGCGTTATTGAAGATACAAGCAACGGGGAAGGCAAGGTTGAAGTTGTCGATACCAAACACAGCTAACGGCATCAGGTAAATCGAACGGAATAAGTTCCGTCCTCCAGTCTGATCCTTTTGAAGCACCTCCAAGCATGATTAACAACTGAATCCTCGTGGGTGATTTGCTTGCCACATAGAGATTGATTTACCTGATAGGTTCTCCAACGTACTCGTGCCTGTGTCCACAGACCTGTGGGGCATGTTGTTGACTGGTCAACATACTAGAACCGAAATCCGAAATACAATCATTCATGCAATTAGGGCCAGGACGGTCAGGCTTGCTTGAAAAATTTTCTCTCGACTGCCCATAACTTATGCACTTGTTCCAACCTCAAAAAGTAGAGTTGAGGACGACTACTCGTTCGCTGACGAATGAGACCGTTCTAGGCGTCTCGCCTACAGAACTAAAAATGCGCCATCTTACTAGGCGTTATTTGAGGCTGAGGGCTGAGAACACCTCTTCAGATACTTCGATAGTTGCCTATCTCTGAAGCATAGGATCCCAACTCTCGAGCGCCTCTGTGCAGCTTGTCAGGTTGGAGACTGGCCGAATCTGTCTTTGGGCTGGTGTGAATACACACCATTGCTTACATATTCCCACACTTTCTCTTCGATTGCATTGCTTTTGGAGACGCTGTTACCGAGTGCCTCCGAGCAGAAAATAACGCACTCTAGCGATATCTACGAGATATGCCGAATGCCGATATCGCGAACCCAGTGGCGGGTATCCGAGAAGAGTTCGAAGTAGACAACAGCTTGGATACGGTTGAAGACAGCGAGGAAGTCATGAAAGACTTGCTCTTCCTCATCCATGGATGGTCACCGGCCCCAGATCTCTCTAGGGCTTCAGATATTGCTACCATTTATCAAACGGAGGGCTAGCCGCCTGAAATCATTGAAGCTGGATATGGATGCTAACAACGTTCAGGTATAAGGCAGTCTGATATATCGGAAAAGCTTTCGCACCATCTTCGAAACTCTGGTGGACCTCATATTCTACTCTGGTATGCGAATGCTATCATTGGAAGCAGTGCGTTGCTTAACCGTGGCCAAGCCAATCGAGACTGCCAAACGTCGAATCAAAGATACCAGTGATGCGCTCGATAGCCTTTAACCATGGGTCGTGCTACCACAGCGCTGTCGTACGATTACCGCTGGAACAAGGGGAATTTGCAAACATCCTTGGTATGCCTACTTTAATGCTCCCATTTCAACTAGCGTGCATTTACAAGGCCGTCAGAGATTCAATACAACATTTGCGGCCGTAGGATATGCAACGGCAGGGGTCCCAGTCACAAATTCCATTACTTCAATACCTTGCGGTTCCAGTACAATGTCCGGAATGGACAGACAACGTATCAGATGTTTCGTGCCGAGGATGAACTCAACTACTATCGCGATCAACCTCCTAACCTAGAAGTGTTGACCCAGGCTTCAATGCATCCATTCGCACTGCACCTAGTCTTCCTTTTTAAAGGCGCGCTTAGGCGGTCCGTGGAGCTTGAGGATCTCTTTCATCGCCTACTGACGCTAGAAACACACCTTCTTCGAGGAGACTCTCGCGTTACTGCTGAGACAGCACAGGACACAAAAGTCCACTTACAAACCCTGCATGGGCTATTCCGAGAGATGGTCGCTGGTGAAAACGTCAACAAAAGGGACTTGGCCACAGTGAATAGCTTGCTAAACGATCTGAGAAGACTTCAAATGCTGGCACAGACTGGTCAAGATCCCTACCCACTCGACGAAGAGAGCCATCAGCGGGTAACAGACGGCTTGCTCTGTTTGAAAAGTTTCTGCGAGGGTCGAGAAGTGCGCTTGGCTAACAGGTCGCGGAGAGTGGAAAATTTGATTGGACTGGTGAGATTCCTTGATAATGCTGGAGCTGCAGCGCAAGATTGACCGGGCATTAGACCTACAACTTGATGGCCAATAGGGACAGTGTAACCAGCCAGATAATTGCAACTGAGAGTGCCAGCATCGCCCAGGGGGCCAGACAAGACAGCTACGCTATGAAGACCATTGCCGTACTCACGATGTTCTTCCTTCCTGCGACGTTCATCTCAAGTCTCTTGGGCACGAATTTGTTTGTGCTCGACACTAGCGGCAATGGGAAGGCGCAATTGATAGTGAGCGAGCTCTGGTGGATTTACCTAGTGTCGGCCGTGCCCCTTACGCTCTTCACCTTGCTCGTGTGGTGGCTCTATCTTCAATGGCTACTAAAGGCTCGGAAAACAAGAATTGCGAAGAGAGCCGCGAACGGTAGTACGCCTGTCGAAATGCAGAACCTCGATCCTGCTGAAGACATGGTCTGATGTCGCGAAATAGATCAAAGGATAACATATCTTAATAATATCAAATGATCCTCCGAAAAAGGAGCTTTGGAGATGTCAAGGTAGCACGATTGCTCGGTACAACAAGCAACACACAGCATTTCCTTTTGTCGAGGTGCCTAATCACAGGGCTGATATTCCATTCAATCGGAATAGGAAGCCGTTGAAAATTGAACGCAAAGCATTCCTTGAATCCAGATACTGTTACCTAGCTTTCCCTCACTTACTCGAATAGGCACTAGGGCTTTGTCGTATACTTGCAAAGATGTGAATTTCAGATAACCAAAACCTGCCGACAACCCACCAGGAATCTCTGCATCCCTCCACGCAGAGATACGGCCATTTCAAAGACCTGTCTCTCATCATCGCAATATTATCCAGAGCAGCCTTGGCATGTTAAATCATACCATATTATGTTACACCACTAGAGATTGCTTCTCTTTACTAGCAACCTTCCTTCCTAAATAACGCAAAGATACACAGCCTAAATAACAAAAATGCAATCAACTCAAATTCGAATCGATCTCACCCTCATCCCGACGACCACCAACCATAACATCTTCTTCTCCAAATAATAACCAAGCTTTAATTCCCAGCAGCTTCCCTCGAATCGACCGGCTCTGAAATGTCTTTGACCGCATCTAGTCAGCGCGCAGGGATATCCTACAACGATTTCTATTACTGCTATCTCCTTGATTCCTCTCTCAATCCTGAACAATTATTAGCGCTACCTACACCGGCTAGGAACAGGGTCTGCGTGTTTATCAGTTTCGCGCTGGAAGGGCTGTGGATGGATCTGAGGGTGGTGGATGGATAGATAGATAGATACAGCTCGGATGAGGTAGGGGGGGGTAATGGCGATTTGGGTTGTTGGGGGGCAAGGAAGAATGTACACACATTGTGGGAGCGGGATTTCGGGCTCAGGCTTGTGATTGGGGTGGAAAGTACTTCTGAAGGTAGATAGCACCCAGCCGGCCTAGTATGGGAATTCTGATAACAGAGACAGGCGTTTGAAATAATTATATATCTACTATACCAATCATTGATGATTTCTTTCTATTCAAAGCAAATTGACGCTGGCAAAGACTGCTGTGAAGGTCTATATGAGTTCTAGGTTGCTCATAACGCTCGAACTGGGTACCTAGGCAGAACAGATGTCTTCACAGTTTCCCCCACACACGCCTTGCGTCAGGAATTAAGACAAGCAAGCTTCACTGTCTCGGATCCTTCCCAAGACCCTGTTCATTGCTGCCAGGTCCGCTCAGCTGAAAAGATCGCCATCCCATCACCTGTACCATTAATAGGTACTTTTTCCAATGCACCTTTCCGGTGAATTCCCCTCATGTCCCATACACAAGACCAAACTCGAGACTTCCTCGACTCTGATGCTGAAGATCAATAGGCAAAGCCGCATAGTTTAGCTTGCATTGGCCGACTATAATTTTACGGTGTTATTCTTTTTTTGATATTGAGATTGAGATTGAGGAGGCGAAGGGGTGCCCACGTGCAATTTTAGATACCTAGACCTAGGTAGAAATAGGGCCCTAGCTAGAACAGACTAAGGTACCTAAGGTAAGGTCGATACCAAGAATACTTTCAACCCCTAGACGGCAGACTGAGGTCATTCTTCAGCTGCTCCCCTACCAGTTACTTCACCCTCACACTCTGCCTTAGCAACTCCAACATATTAATAACCCCTCCCCCGCCAATCCTCTCGTATCTCGATCCCCTC
>NAPT01000636.1:0-17163 GCA_002927785.1 Cladonia uncialis
CGCCTAGTGGGGGGAGGGAAATGATTGAGCAACGGAAATGGGATGAGGGGAGGCCGCTTTACTAGAGGTGTCGCCGGCTCGCTTGCTGTCTGTCCCAACTACGGATCGAGATTACGCAGGAGCATTTTCTTTCTTCAGGATCGCGTGAGCACGGGGTCTCAAAACACAAGGCATTTCTTCCGCCTGGAGGGTGGGATAGCGAAAACTATGAATTCTGGACGCTTAGTTTAAACATAGCCTTGTCCAATATAGGTAGTTTAATTATAATGTTTTA
This sequence comes from Cladonia uncialis, assembly GCA_002927785.1. NCBI lineage: Eukaryota > Fungi > Ascomycota > Lecanoromycetes > Lecanorales > Cladoniaceae > Cladonia > Cladonia uncialis. The sequence continues at coordinate 275 of NAPT01000636.1, forward strand.
TGAACTACATTCGAACATCCCGTGCCGAATACTGGCTTAATTATATAGCGCTCGGCTTAGCACATTCGAGGTGCCTGCCCCGTCATACTCTTTAGCCATCCATTAAATAACTTATCAAGTCCGAAAATAGTGTATTTACAAAAGTGCCTTCGTCATCATCATCCAAAACCCAATAAAGCCCACGACCTCCCACCAGGATCTCTTGCACCTCGTTCCCACCGCGCCTCCATGTACCTTTTCCCCCGTCTTTGTAGCACCAGGACCACCACCAATTGCACTCGTACTCCCACGTCCCGGCGCGATAGTAGTACTACTCGCATCGATGGAGGAGGTGGTGAGATAGGGTGTGGATGTCGTGCTAGCGAGGTTGGATGCGGGCAGGGAGAATGTGGTATTTCCGATCACTAGTTTTCCACCTGGCTCTAAAAGTATGGATGTTCCGTTGATAATTAGGCCAGGTCCGCCGGCGGTGATGGTTGTACCGTCGATGGAAAAGGCGGTGGGGTTGGGTGTGAATGTTTCGTTGGCTACGGTGTATACGGATAGAGGGATCGTACTGCTTCCGATCACTAATTCTCCGCCTGGTTGTAGCAATATGGGTGTACCGGAGATTGTGACGCCTGGGCCGCCGGCGGTGATGGTGGTGCCGTCGACTGAGAAGGCGGTAGGGTTAGGTGTGAATGTTTGGCCGGCGATGGTGTAGGCGGATAGAGGGATCGTACTGCTTCCGATCACTAATTCTCCGCCTGGTTGGAGTAGTATGGGTGTACCGGAGATTGTGACGCCTGGGCCGCCGGCGGTGATAGTGGTGCCGTCGACTGAGAAGGCCGTTGGGTTAGGTGTGAATGTTTGGCCGGCGATGGTGTAGGCGGTTGGCGATGAGAGCTCGATGGTGCTACCTCCAATATCTAACAATCCGGAAGTGCCCAAGCTGATGAGGGTGCCAGAGATAGTAATGCCAGGTCCACCAGCTGTGAGGGTTGTGCCGGCTATGGAAAAGGCCGTAGGTTTGGGGGTAAAGGTTTGGTCGGCGACCGTCAAGGCGGTAGGCGACAGATTCGTTGTGCTGCTCCCGATGTCTAGTATTCCAGAAGCGCCGAGGCTGATGCGCGTGCCGGCAACAGTAATACCGGGGCTGCCGGGTGAAAGGGTTGTGCCGGCTATACTAAAGCCTGAAGGGTTTGCGGTGAAAGTATGTCCGCCGGCGGACAGTACAGTCGTGATAGGGAATTGTTGGGTCGTTGCGGCGGCACTTGGTTCTGTTGCTGCTGCTGCTGGTGTAGCGAAGGCGTAGGTGGAGGAGCCCACGACGAGACCTCCTGGGCCGAGGGAGAGAACTGTGCCGTGATCTGTGCTTTCGGGACCATTTAAAGAGAGGGTGGCGCCGTTGACAGCTACGGCGGTGCTGCCTAGAGGCGTGAACACTTCGCTGCCCGCAGTAAGAATTCCAGTTGCAGCGTTGCTGCCGGCTGTGGCGATAGGAATCGTTGAGGTACCGAGGATTAGAGCACCAGATGGGGCCAGGGAATAGCTGGTACCGCTGATTATGGCGGCCGGAGATCCAGGAAGAAGCGTCGTGCCGGATATCAGGTATGCATTCGGATTGTTAAGTACTTGCGTTAGGCTTTGACCTCCTGCCAAGTTCAGAATTGAGGGAAGTGGTGCTTCGATTTGGGGCTGAATTGGAATCGTACTAGTTCCGATAACAAGATTGGATGAGCCGAATATTACGGGGACTGAGGAAGAGAGAAGGAGCGAGGGTGCCCCCTGGGTCAAAGCTTGGCCGTCGATAGCAATGGCAGAAGGGCCAAGTGCTTGAACTTCGTGGCCGACAATGGTGGTAATAGGAGGAAGGGTCATCTGTGGAATGTTGTAAGTCGTGCCCCCAACGTTAAGGTTAATACTGTTTGGGGGGCTTGAAGGACTGAGAGACCAAATTGTCCCTGAGAGAGCAATTGTAGCGCCAGCTGCCAGAGGTGTTCCCTGAACTTTGAGGCTGCCTTGAGAGTTGACTACAGGTGCTCCGGCTATCATCATGGTTGACACAGCAGGCTCTGATGGCAACTTCAGGACGCTGTCACTAGCAGAGATATCGGCACCTGCAGGGTCGTTCGCCATGGGTCCGTTGTCCGCAGGACCAGGAGTGACCGAGGAGCTTTGGAACGGCCCTGCGTCGACAACCGGCTTACCAGCAACTACTGGTGCTGGCTGCGAGGTTATTTGCGGCAAAAGGTAGGTGTTACTGCCGGGCAAATATCTGCCGGAGCAGCTGAGCCATGATTGTCAAAGCCTGGCAAAGACGCCGCCTGAGCGTTGGGATTGTTCTGTTGTTGGCCTGTGGGAGGTTGAGGATCTGGATCCGCTGTCCCGGTTTGGGAAGGGCTAGGGACTGGTGCTAAAGATGGGTCCAGCTGGGAGGGTTGCGCAGTATCTGTCGAAGAGGCCGCTGCTTGCTTTGCAGGTACCAGAGCCCGCGCTGTTTGTAAGGCAATTTCTATGAGTACTCCTCCGGACTTCTGTAATACGGCCAAGTGATCCCAGTAGATGTAATTGTGAGCAGTTACATTATTGCTGGACCCCGTTGTCGTTACAAGCCGTGAAGCTGCTGTAACTCCTGTTATCAGTGATCCATATGTCTTCGAAGGGACGCCTTGTAGAGAACCGTAGCCATGAGTTAAGAAACCGCTGGATGCTATTCTTCCATTAGATGGTAGGCTTGACAGTGCATGGCTTTGGTATGAGGGGGTGCTCTTGGAGTCGGGTATATATATTTTCAGCGAGCCCTTGCTTGCGATATTCTGTCCTTGTGACGAGGATATCGGCGTTGTAGGGTTCGTGGCGTCGAGGTTGGAGCTTAGGTCTGCGTTGGTTGCAATTGTGTCAGAGCTAGATAGAACGGTAGACACGTTCCATGAGTCTTGTGATCTTAGGCCTTTTGGTGGGACTGTAGTATGAACGCGAGACTCGACTAGGAAAGGTTAGAACATCAGGAACAAACATCAGCTGGTACGCGATCAACTTGGTTGGCGCATCTTTTACCAGAGGGGAAAGCAGCACGGACCTCTGTTCGACTGCGCAAAAACGGAGCAAAGATTGAATACAAGCAAAGTAACGAATGGTCGTAGCATGACTTCTTCATGCCTCAATGGTTACACTCAGCGCATAGTCGAACCAAACAATAGCGAGACGCGTATTGACGACGAAGAAGGAAACATGATATTTAGTAGCAACGACAAGGCACTACAGGGAACTTTCAGCTCATCAACGAGTAATGATAGCTAATTATAATTGTACAGGACTGTGCCATTATCAGCCTTCGGAGATGGCCTAAGGAACCAATTTGGAGGCTTGCAAGGCCAAAGGTGATTTCATCAAATCATTCTATTCGGACCATTCCGACATGTGGTTTTGCTGCTGCTGCCACGCACAGGACAACTTGTCAGCGGCAAGGAGCAAAGTGGCCCCTTGCTTACGTAGTTTAAACCAGCCACGCTGATTTGCGGCTCATGCGGAAACAACCGTGAATGAAGACCCCCGAGACGGATAAGGTGCTGAGAGACGAGGACGGAAGGATTCGCAGACCAATTGAATGCATGGCTAGGTTGGACCTTCAGTAGTAGTGTGCCGCCAACAGTGATGGATGCAGCTTGTAAGACACAGTTTGCAAAGACGTTGGTATCGAGAACTTGGGTGCTGCGAAATAACGGCGACCGGCTTGACCCGGTACTGCCACCTCCTGGAAGAATCAATGTGCATGAAGGAGTGAGTGTGTGAAGAGTCGTTCATCTGTTTTATACAGATTAAGCGGTCAGTAGCGCGGATACTAAAGAGGTACCTACCTAAGGTATAAGCGGCAGCCATCCCTTTTAGCGTTGTACTATTATAGCCTGAAGATTCTTCCCAAAGCCGACAGGTGGCCACTGGTACCCTTTGTTTCCATTTGGTGGGAATTCTCAATAGCAACGGTAGACGGCAGTGTTGTGTAGCTTATGTACATGTAGAGGCAGAAGAGACGTCGTAGGACTATGTTTCCCCATACAAAGTACCCACTTTTCAAGCCCTACGTGGCAAAGAGCCGAGTAAATGTCCAGCTCACTTCACATTCGTTACGATGTCAATATCATTCGTGACAGTTTTGAGGAACGTTACTCATAGATATCTGTAATATGATCAACCAACCCAATGAATCTCGACTCGCTTGGGTAGGAGATGAAAAGTCAATGCTTGTGGTTGGGGCGCAGCTCGATGCTTCCTGAGGCTATACACCGCTAACATGCTGGGTCTTATGTGTGACGAAATCGTTGAATAAGCAAAAGCTGCCTCAGTTCTTCTCAGCTTTCTTTGATTGCTCATCAAAGGTTGCATCTTCGGCGCTCATTTCCGACGCTGCATGGTTATTCAGGCTTATGCTCAAAGGCTTGCTGTATGCTAGCTGCTTTGCCACATGCAAGCGGCCGGTCTCACAGTCTCTCATTCCCCTATTCAAGAGCGCAACGCAAGTGATGACTTCCTCTAACGCCCCTCGCAAAGCATGTAAGCTCAACCATACGGACGTAGACAATGCGGCGACCATGGGACAAACCTCTGAGCCTTCGCTGCAGACCCATGTGAGCCCAACTCCATAAGTGTTACCAAAAAGCTGTCTTATCTCTGCTCCTTACCCTTAGACCTCCTCTTGCTTCTTTCAAGCGAGCTTTATCTTCACAAAGCGTCTGTCCTTCGTCATAGTCCTTTGGACATCCATTCCTGAACAACTACAACACTATAATACTTACTTACTAAGGGTGAACCAGTTGAACAACACAAACTCGCTTCAGATGGGCGATAACTCGAAACAGCAGACCCTAGGAGGTGGAATCTACAGTATGTTTTCACATTCCTTTGCCCACCATAAAATATCCATATTAAGGCATATGGTCTACAGTCGATGGCACCCTTGACAGAGGGAACTTCACTGTCGCGGTTGATAAGTCGATGGAGTCGCTACTACGCAGTGAGGACTTAGATGGCGACGGTTTAATCACCGTAGATGACCACGGACCAAAGGTACTCGCTTCAACTCTTGGATTCTGGCAAGATGGCTGATCATAACTTTCTATTCAGTGTTTCTCACCAGACACGCTAAGGAAGTCCGATGTCCAGATCAAAGGCACATATTACCTGGCTAACCTTCTCCAAGAGCTATTTCATGCTAAGGATAAAGGCGAGGAATATGTTGAGCTTCATTCAGAACAACTATCTGAAGGTCCAATGAGTCGACTTGAGCGACTGATTACAGGAAGCTGGTGGAACAATCTCACCAGAACCATTGACGCTTCCGGAATTGCCAAGTCAGCCAAAGACCCTAAACCTGGCGCTGACCCTCACGATCAGCCAAGGATCTATGTGCCGCATGGGGCGCCAGAACAGCATGCCTACTATACACAACTGGCGGCAGAACGGCCAAAGTTGAATTTAGATGTACAGTGGCTTCCCGAAGGTGAGATCACTGCTGAGTTCATCAGGAGTCTGAATGACAAGTCTGGCCTTCTCGCGCTTGAGATGGAGGAAGACTCGAACGAGCGACTGGCCCTTAAGGGCTATCCATTCATTGTGCCCGGCGATCGTTTCAACGAGCTTTACAATTGGGACGCCTGCTTCTGCGCTATGGGGATGATAGAAACCCATCCCGAGGTGGTCAAGTCTATCATTCGAAACTTTGTCTTCGAGATCAAACATTATGGAAAAATTCTCAACGCGAATCGCTCCTACTATCTGGGAAGATCGCAGCCACCCTTTTTGACGGATCTGGCTTTGAGGACATACAAAGCAACTCGTGAAGAGGCCGGAGCGAAAGATCTGCTAAAGCTTGCAATCTTCGCCGCAATGAAGGAATATCACAATTATTGGATGACCGCTCCGAGGTATGACGCGGAGTCGGGACTGTCGAGATATCGGCCTATTGGGATCGGTATTTGTCCCGAGACACCCGCACAGGAGTTTGCCCACGTGTTGAACCCTTACGCTGAGAAGTACAACATGACTATCGAGGAATTTGGCCGTGCATACACATATGGCCAGATCCAAGAGCACGACCTCGACGTTTTCTTCCTTCATGATAGGGCTTTACGAGAGAATGGCCATGATACCACGAGGCGGCTAGAGGGTGTTTGTGCAGATTTGGGGACAGTCGATCTCAACTGCCTTCTCTATAAGATCGAGACGGACATTGCGGAAGCTATTCGCACTGTGTTCGATGACCACCTTGAGGTTCCAGCTGCGTTCTGCGCCCCTGGTCACGAAGATGGCCGGGTTGCAACGTCAGCAGCATGGAGCCGTGCTGCGGAACACCGGAAGCAGCTCATCGACAAGTACATGTGGAACGAAGATAAGGGGGTGTACTTTGATTATAACACGGTGACTAAACTCCAAACGGATTTCGAATATGCAACAACCCTCTGGCCTTTGTGGTGCGGTGTTGCCAGTCCTCATCAAGCCGTCCTGGTTGTGGAGAAAGCACTGCCCAAATTTGAATGTGTTGGTGGTCTTTCAACGAGCACAGAGCACTCCCGAGGGCCCATTAGCGCCAAGAATCCTCAACGGCAATGGGACTACCCATATGGCTGGGCACCTCATCAGATACTGGCTTGGGATGGCTTGAAGAAATACGGCTATCACGAGGATGCGGAACGACTGGCCTATCGCTGGCTCCATATGATGACACGGGTATTTTGTGATTACAATGGTACTGTCGTGGAGAAGTACGATGTTACCACGCTGGATGGCTCACATAAGGTTTTCGCGGAGTACGGAAATCAGGGACAGAATTTCAAATATGCTCCGCAGGAAGGGTAAGTCCCATATCTAATGTATGCTTATCTGAATGGAAGTGCTGAATCCGAATTTCTAGGTTTGGATGGACGAATGCGAGTTTTATTCACGGCCTCTCGCTTCTCAGTCCATATGCGAAGCAGGCACTCGAAGAGCTTACGCCATACGAGGATTATGCAAACGGCGTGAAACAGGGTTAACAGAGACAATCAAAGGGGAAGTGGTGTTGAGTGTCCAAAAGTCGGATTTAGAAAAGGATGACGAGTCATCACTGATCGAGTTCATAAGCCATCTACACATATGACAGAAGAAACATCAACTTCCATGATACATGCAGCTAGAGAATTTTAATAAGCACATGTAAGTCTCGTACAGAATACACTGTCGTACACAAACTCCATGCTTAGCGTATAATTTGCTTCAGAGCCCACTCCCTTTCCCAATGCTAAAAATGAGCGTCACCTCTTTGCACATCAATTTCATAAGCATAATATTTCAGCCCTCCAACGCTTTCCAACCATTTCAGATTTGAGCCTTTCTTTTCAGAAGTCCATCAAACCCCACCCCAACGATCTGCCTATAGCTGCCACAGCTCCCAGCACCGTTCCCACCCCCTATCTTACCAGTTCCCAGTCCACTTCCTCTCCCTCTCCTCATCACGTAGCCTATTCTCTAGTGCATCGTGCGCCGACATGCACTGTTTCCTGTGCTCCTCGTTGTTTTTCTGACCCACTGCGGTCCCAGCCTGGTGCGATGTAGATGTGGTGGTGGTGGTGGATGTGGGGTTCTTGCCATCGGGAGTGTTGAGTTTGGAGGAGCCGAGGATGTTGAAGGATGGGTTCGAGGACATTGTTTAGAGATTGTTTAAGAGATGAGGTTTCGGGTGTAGAAGGGCGAGGTCCTTGCTGAATCAATGTGAGCAGTAGTGTCGTTGCTTGCTTGGAACTTGATTTTTAGTATTATGGTAAGCGTTTATAGATCGAGTAGGAGTCTGATTGTGCTTGACACTTGACGGAAGGTCTGGAAGCCTGTTGTTTCCCCAGATTTACACCCCGCCATGCACCATTCAAGGATCTGGTAGATCATCGTCATCACGCCATCCATATACGGCCTAGGTTAAACACTAAAAAGTACTTGGTTACACGCAGGTCTGCGGATAAATTCCATGCTGTGTCTACATGTGAGCAGCCTTCTACATCTGAATGTAGGACATGCTGAGGTCACCATGTCGCCTACTAAGGACGTCCCTTCGGCATGGCCTGCAACTACCGCGCAAACAATATTCTGTGGCGGCGACTATCACTACAGAGTCAAAGTCGAGTCTTCCTGCAGTATACCGCCATGAAGATCATCTACTGCGCGAAATCTTCGACTCGCCAGATGTCTGGAGGCAGTTCTTCAAAAGAGGAGAACATGGATCGCCGAATCCTCCTCAAGGCTTGTTTCAGAATCACCACCTAACAGAACCCAGAGGCTTCTTGAGATATGCTGAGCTCACCCGGACAAGGGCGCAGAAGATTGTGGAAGAGGTTCTGTCAGCTTCATCGACAGAGGACTATATAGCATTGCCCCGGCGTCTTGATCTTCTGAGCGATACACTATGCAGGATCCTCGATCCTGCAGACTTCGTGCGCTCCACCCACCCACAGATACCTTACCGACAAGCTGCCGCCGAGGCCTACGCCTATTTGTTCGAGTACATGAACCTTCTGAATACCACTCCAGGGCTGAAGCAGCAACTAGAGAAAGCTGTCTCAACCCCAGAGATTTCAAGAGCATGGGATGAAGCAGAGAAAACAGTCGCGCAGATCTTGCTAAAGGATTTTGGCCAGTCTGCAATCGATCTGCCTCAAGAGAAGAGACAGAGATTCGTGGAGCTTTCTAATGAGACGAAAAGACTGGGTCATGTCTTCGTAGAGAATATGGCGCCAAAGATATCACATGTCCAATTCGACGTCGATCAATTGAAGGGCATGAATCCCCAAATTGTCGCGAGATACTCCACCAAACGCAGGAAGGTATTGTTGCCGACTGCGGGCCCAGCGCCATATATAGCACTGGACTCCGTAAAGGACGAACGTGTCCGGAAAGATATCTATATACATGGAAGACAATCTTCGCCAGACCAGATCCAAACGCTAGAAACGCTCATGAAGACCCGCGCCGAAATAGCGAGTCTTTCTGACTACAAGAGTTATGCACACATGAATCTCATTGATAAGATGGCTAAGTCACCGGAAGCAGTGAACTCGTTCTTGACAGCGCTCTCAGCAGACAATGCTCCACATGTATTGAAAGAAATAGAAGAGATGAAAGCACTGAAGGTGCGGGAGGGTGACGCAAGTGAGATTCATCCGTGGGACGTGATGTACTATCGAAACCGTATCAACGCCATGTCTCAATCCAACTCACGAAAACCAGACTTCATGGCCGCCTACTTTTCCTTGGGAACAGTAATGCAAGGCTTATCGCGTCTTTTTAACCGCCTTTACGGCATCCGCTTCGTCCCTCGGGAGACTACACCTGGAGAGATATGGGACGAGAATGTCCGTCGTCTCGATGTATTCCATGAAACCGAGGGTCACGTGGCGGTCCTCTATTGTGATCTCTTCGTTCGCGCCGGCAAGACCCCAAATCCGACGCACTTTACACTTCGCTGCTCTCGACTCATCTCTTCAGCGGATCCGGTCGAGGAAGAGAATGATGGTATGGCGGTATCGAGTCCTACTGGCAGCAGGGAACGTTTTCAACTTCCAGTTATTGCTCTAGTCTGTGACTTTCCCAACCCTAAGAACGAGACCACTCCTACACTTCTGGGTTTCCAGGATGTACGGACACTTTTCCACGAGATGGGCCATGCAATCCATTCAATCCTGGGCCGCACACCATTACAAATCGTCTCTGGCACTCGCTGTCCCACCGACTTTGCGGAACTGCCTTCCGTACTGATGGAGTCTTTCGCTGCAGATCCATCGGTGCTAGCGCTCTTTGCACGTCATTGGGAAACCGACGCCCCTCTTCCTTACGAGATGGTGGAAAATTTCCTTCAGACCCAGCGACGTGGTCAGGGTTTCCAGACAGAAACACAAATCTTATTCAGCCTACTCGATCAAGCTTATCATTCCCCCCTACCTTTAACCATGGAAGGCGGTTTTGATAGCACGAAAATCTTCTTTGACGTATACGATAAGTATGGCAGCGTGAGAGAGCCGCGAGATACCACTGCACAGGGTTTCTTTGGACATCTTGTCGAGTATGGCGGCACATATTACAGCTACTTGTTCGACAGGGCTATTGCGGGGAAGCTCTGGAGAGAAGTCTTCCGCGCCGGTAAGGATGGGGGAGGCGTCGACAGAGAAGCCGGTGAGAGGTATAAAGAGGAGGTCTTGAAGTGGGGAGGTAGTAGGAGTGGATGGGCTTGTGTTAGTGGAGTGCTGAAAGATGAGAGGTTGAAGGATGGAGGCAAAGAGGCTATGGAAGAGGTGGGTAGATGGGGTGTTCATGATTGAATGTATAGAATATAGACATTTAAAAGGTAGTTGAAAGGCTTTCTCAGGAACCAATACACCTTACTTGCCCTCCATCACCCGTATCTCTAGAATGGGATTAGAGTTGGCGCGATCCGCGGGATCTGAACAGGTTGACCATACCGACTTTGCTGCTCTTGACTCACGTGTAGGAGGTGCTAGTTGAGGATCAACAAGGCAAAACGGACAACGAGACGATTTAACTAGCCAAAAACCCTCCGTCCACCGGATCGGATACAAATCCTGCATCATGAGACTGGCATATGCATAGGTCCGAACAAGGATGAAAACCTCTTGAGCATGATCTCGGAAACTACATGGAGCACTCAAGATCAATGAGCTGGCTACAGTACTGCGATTCGCGGAAGCAAGAGGCAGACTTTCCTGAACCAGGACGTGAACAAGGTTGGTGAAAGAGCTTCGTAATTTTCAAGAAATGAAAAATGGTAGCGAGATCTAGCTAGTCGTTACAGATATCGGTCATACAAGAAACAATTACATGTTTTCACCAAACTCATCCTTTAGCTACCCTTTCGCACATGCTTAGCCGAATCCCAATCTTTCGGTGCCACGATTATACAATCACCATGACCGACCTCCGCACCACACGTGGTCCCAATCAACCGGTCTGAAGTTCTAGGATATGACCATCTCGGTGTGTAATTCCGAACAGGCCCTTACTTCCCAACCCCTTGGTGTTGCTTTCTGGTGCTTAGTTTCAAAGGCATGTGGAGTCATGGTATCCGGGCCTCAAACCCCTGCCTGCCTGCTCATTCGAGCGCTTCGCTTATACGACGTCTTGCGGGGGTATCTTCCACTTCACGTCATACTTAGAAAAGGGCATACGTGCGAATATCGCCCTATTAGGCAGCCGTCCATTCTTGATATTGATTTCGTGGCTTTCGTTTTCAATCATCCATTCAACCCACAATGCCAATCCACTCGACGGATGATTTCCAAAAAGGCCGGTTCTACGCCTGCAGCGAAGACTTTAAGGGCTCAGACGGACAACCCTATACCTGGGCACCTGGCCAACCATCTCAATGGGGCGATGAGTCCTTCAAGATCGCGCTCCCCACAGAGCCAGCAGATGCAAGCCTGAATGCCGACGGCACGCTGCTCGCAGTTGCCCTGCAGCATGACATACATATATATACCGTCAGCGACTTTACATTGCTTCAGGTCCTGAAAGGTCATGTCTCTCGAGTGAATACTGTTCAATTCCACCCCCAGGAGCCAAGGACTCTGGTTTCCTGTTCTCCAAATTATCGGGCCCCCTCTGTGGTGGCGGAACCAGCTATTATCATATGGAACTTACATGAGCACCGTGAGCGCATCTTGCAAGTCGGAGTTACGCTGCAGGCTCTCGGTAAGAGGGCGGTCGAGGGCGTCGTTGCCGGTCTCCATGATATGGAGTCTGCCTGGACATTGGCAGAACAGGAAAAGGAAAAGCTTAGCTGAAGACTTCGAAAAGACGATCACGCTCTTGAACCTCCAATCTCAAGTTCAGGATCATATGCGGATACATGGACGATTGAGCGGCAGCGGGGTCTTCAATGATAAAGGAACCAGTCTAATCTTCCTGCCGGGCGGGAGACGCCGTTCCAACACCGTTGATAAGTGGGATATATGCGTCTGGGACACTAAGAGGAAAGAGGTATCGCTAAGATTGGAGGCGCACACGGATGCCATCATGTGGGTCGGTTTCAGTCCAGATGACAAGCTCATAGCTTCTGTATCATGGGACAAAACATTCAGAATCTGGAGCCACACAGATGGAAGCCTTCTGTATACTTTCAAATCCGACAATCAGAATTGGACCGGCGGCTTCTCTCCCGACTCGCGCTTCTTCGCTGGTACCTCCGACGAGGGCCGCTTCTGGGTTTGGGATGTAAGTGATGGATCAGAAATCATGACTTATTCATTTGAGTCGCAGAACAGTCGGTTACGAGCACTTGATTGGAGTCCTAGTGGAAGGCAGCTTATCATAGGTGGCAATGAATGGGGTCGCTTATCGCTTTTCGACCTCGAAAGCCGCTCAGAAGTGCAGCGACGAATTCTAAGTCCTCAAATATCAGCGGGGGAAGTGCGGAAATGTAGGAGGTCTTTCGTGGAGGTTACTGTTGCGCGATTTTCTGCTGGTGGGCGATATATAATCTCGCAGACGTTGCGTATCCGTGCCATTGACGTGTATGACATTGTGGATAACATGAAATGGCGGTTTGCGCCGCCACGAGGCCAGACTGGGGGGTGGGGATGCGACTTTGTGGTGCTAGAAAAGCAAGGTCTGATTGCGTCTGTTGATGCAGATGCAGTGAGGTTCTGGAAAGGGCCCTTTGATAAAAGAGAGTAGTAAGCTATTGTACCTACAACTATGTGGCACTTAGCTCTCTCCAGCTGGAATTGTCGATGTTCAGTACGGAGTGAATCAAGGGGAAAGCTCCATTGTGCAACAAGAGACCACAATCAGCAAACAGAATGTAGCTTTACACTCTTACCGCCTCCCCCACAGAAGTTATATGGTAGTAAATATTGTATCCTCAAAAGAGGTTTCAGGGCTCCTCCATCCCCGTCGGTCCAGCATCGAAGACCAAGGCCGAACGCAAGAATTTTCAAACAACAACAATATCCAACGGCAGCTTATAATATATATCGTAATCAAACTCGTGGCTCCACCATACAAAGAACGCCTTGACAAGAGCAACCACACCGTCCGGAGTCAACGTCTCACTGACCTCCTTTCCCGTAGTAGGAACGTTAACATGCCGGCTCCAAAACGTCGTACAATCCATCTCCTTCTGGCTCTTGTCCCAAAGACTTTCAACAATGGCAGAGATAATTCGACAGACATCACCACTGCAATGGCCGTCGCCCCTAACAGCCGATTCAGCCTGTTGAGCCATAGATTGTACAATGAACTCCTTGTCTTTCCAGCCACTTGTATGGAGGGCGGTTTCGTGGGTCTGGACAGCTTTTCCTAATGCTTCGGCGAGGACTTCACGATAAGCCATCATGTACGGATAAGCGTAAGCGATGAGGATGTCCTTCATGCCTCTATGGATGGACCATGCGAGTGGGGACCATGGGAGGTGGTCGAGGCAGTCTGCAATTGCCGTAGCTTCTGTTTGCCTAAGATATACTGTCGAGGACTCGTCTTCGATAAGGGAAGGAACGGTCAACACGCGGACGTGCAGTGGCGGAACGGACTCATCCTCGAGCCGTTCTCGGAAGAAGAAATCAACCTCATGGGCCTCACCACCTAGCTTGTTGTACAGGTCGGCAGCGCTACGTTGTGCACCAAATCGCTTGGGAAGCAGGGTCAACATGTATGGTCCAGGTTTCTTCCGCCCAGAGAACGCTACTCGGTTCGATCTGTCCTCCCTCAAACCCCGGTGGATTATTCCAACGGCCATCTGTACGCACATTCGCGGTCTGCGCGAGAAGCAGAGGGGAAACGGATCTTTGCCATTCATGAAGGTCTCATGTGGTTCGAAGTGGAGCGTTGGTCGCTCACCGAGCGGCCATTCAAATCGATCTGTAATCTTGTTAATACACTCTCGAAGCGAAAGCCTGGTTCTAGGCTTACAGAATCCATTATAGCTTGCCCATCCCAGACGCAGTCCAGATGATCCGTCGTGGCGGTACTCTTCTCTTCCTTGTGAAAGCAAGACGAAAACGATCAACGTCATTCGAGATATTTTTGCGCAGGCTACGTCTTTGTAATAGATTAGTGGTATCGTAGGTAAGACTTGATGCCACTGTTGGTGCTGAGAGGTCTTCTGAGGTGGCCTGGGAGGCGCCTGGTGGAGTTTATCTAGCATTTGCATAGATGGTAAAACCTTCTCCTCGTTGAGGCTCGTCTCCTCTGAATCTATTTGGTTGCGCAGCTGGGCGGAATGTGGGTGGAATACTGCTAGTAGGACAGTCCATGACGGAATCCCAACACGGCATATTGGTCTCCTGCTTAGATGCAGGGTCTCCAAATCTAAGCTCTTATGAAGGTCCGCGCGGATTACCGGACCCTCAGGCGGCCGTTTTGCAAGGTCGTACCAAGCTGTCCGTCGCTGGCGCTGACTCCAAGGTCCCAGATGTTCTTCCCCACGAGCGTTGCTAAACGGGTCGAGCTGATTCCTGATAGTATTGACTTGTACAAGCACAGAGCTCAAACCAATTGTTGTGACGACAGCTGATACCCAGGCAGCCGCTAAACTCGCAGCATCGCTAGCAGACATTACCAAAACAAGCTTCGGCAACGATACGTAAGAGAAAGCAACTGAAAGACTTCCAAAAAAAATGTGGATACGACAACGGTATTATTTATATGTTGCGGCAATTTCCAGCATCCTGTGCAGTTAGTATGTGCCAGGCACCGAGCTTATTTCAAGTTAACATCTGCTCATATCACACCAGGTGACGCTTAATCGCTGGCTAAACCTTTTAGCACAATGAGTTGTAGAATGCAAATCACACGATCCTTATTAGCTGGCAAGCCATCACTTCACGATTTGTCCATTCATTGCATATTGTTGAGTCATCGCACAAGCAAGGTTAGGCGCGTTGCCTTGTGTGTTCGCCTTATCGTCGTCGCAAGCCTGCACAGCCTCTCCTAGCCCGTCTGTCACATGCGGCATCGCGTCAGGGTGCTCCTGCGCCCTTGCATGGTGAAAATCGATATTCCCTATAGAATTGATTGAGCCTTGATTAAGGCTGTAACTGTTATATCTTTGCTATGCTGAATTGCCGATCGCTACCTTACCGTTGAATGTCGGATTGGCGTACAAAATGTTGATATTAGTACAACTCACGGATCTTGAAAAATTACTTGTCACCCTGTAGATCCTAAGCTATTTGGTGAAAACATCAATCGATCTGGTGCTACATCTTTTAAGAAGACGACCTGTCGTGGCCCGATGTTATAAGGTGGCGCTCGCTAAGCCGAATTGTAATAGCTCGAGCGCACGTGACAGGGAAGGTGCAAAGGACGCGTTTGTTCGCCAACCTCAATGCATCAACACGATGAAACCATCGATCAGGGATCATCAAGTGAAAGTTTTGGCATATCCTGCATGCTGTCCTTACGAACAATCTCTTCGTCACAACGACTTGGACAGTTGTCTCTAGTTTCAAGCGTACATAAGCTGCCCGAGCGTTGTATGAAACGAAAGCCCGCCATAGCCTGATGAATTCCAACCTCCTCATAAGAGAATACAGGTAGAAATGGTCTCGTTGCCAGTATTCGAGAACCATACTGAGTAAAAAGGTAAGGCTTTGACGCTGCAATTGCAAGATCGTTAATTTCTTGATCCAATTGATGATTGGTATTCCTGAGCAAGGTCCCTCCCCATCAGTGAAGCTCATCTACCGGTGGCCTGGTGCAGCATCACAGCTGCCACGCTGGAACTATTGATGGCGTTCAAGGGCAGTTATTCACCCTTCAAAGATTTACCCAACCATTGGGTTACAAGTCAGGCTATTGGCCAACACTTTCTCGGCTAGCTATCAATACGGACGTACTCCTCAGCCGCTTGCAATTGACTACGACCAGTTGCATTCACTCTTTACTGCCTAGCAGGCCGATGTTATTGCCAACTATACGACCCAGGTATCATACAAATTATAAGCAGCCTTCTCAACACAAGTATATCCAGCTTTACATCTCGTCCAGCAATCCACCAACCCACCATGGCCGTCCGACTGCACAAACTCCTCCCCCATGGCGTCCGTCGACGGCTCCACCGCATCCTCTGCAGAATCCCCTACTACTGCAAGTACGTCTCCAACCGCCGTCTCAAAAAACGTCAAAAAGCTTTCCCCAAGCCTCTCGCCCCCCGCATGGAGCATCAAAACCTCTCCAGCATCGCCATCAACCCATCCACAAATGCCAACTGCTTATTCCTTATCATGCTCCCCCTCGAAATTCGCCTACAAGTCTACACAGAGGTATTCAGTGATGCCAAGTTTTCCGACTGTGTTACCGTAACCACGCGCGGCCATCTCCTCACCTTTCCACTCTGCTGCTGCTGCCAAGTACGTTAGCCAATCTAATCTTCTACCACCATTCTTACTTACTAACCGTCAAACAGGGAAATATCCCCCCATTTCCCCACCTCTGCCTCCTCTCACTCCCAAAAACCTGCCGCCAAATCTATATCGAATCCCTCCCCACCCTCTACACTCTCCAACCCTTCCGCATTCCCCACCTGTCCACGCTCGTCTCGTTCTCTCGTAGCCTCCTCCCTACGCGCCTCTCCTTAATCCGCCACCTAAGTCTAAGCCTCAACCTCTGCTACCCCGCTGTCCTCTTCCACGACCCTCTTACCAATCTCTCCCTAGACGAAACATGGGACATCATTGCAACGCAGATGACGGGATTAAGAGAGTTGGAAGTGTGGGTGTTTATGCATAGCCATGTGGTGGAGTGGGAGGACGACACGGAGGAGAGTGAGAAGGAGGTCTTGAGCGGGTTGGCAAAGTGTAGGGGATTGAGGGTATTCAAGGTTAGGGTTGAGCATTTGGGGAAGCATCCTGAGAGTCGAGGGGTGGATGAGGGGC
>NAPT01000637.1:0-17150 GCA_002927785.1 Cladonia uncialis
CCCCCCCCCCCCCCCCCGGGGCCCTTTTCCGGGACCATTCCTTGCACATTATGATAATGATGACGATGATAACGCAAAGACCCACAACACGACCTCAACGCGCGGCCTGATGAGCCGGTTATTCGATCCGCAATTCGCGAATGTAGTCGACTACGACTGCTTTAGTCAGGTGGTTTTTGAGGATATTGAAGATTATGTGAGGATGAAGGAGGATGCTTTTTATTTGGAGAGGGTGAGGGGGGATCATGAGAATTTTGCGGATACGAAAAGGAGCTGGCATGTCTTTTTGGTTTTTTTTGGTTTGTGGTTTTTTTTTTGAGCGCGGTGAGGGAGTTGGATGGGAGGGAGTGTGGTGGAAATGGTTGTGTGGTATGGAAATGAGAGGGTTTGGCTGATATCCTGAGGGCAGGATGACGATTGATTGGATTGAGGAATTCATCGTGGATGGAAAAGCTGTGGAGTAGGTTGTGGATGGAACAGTGTTGTGTCAAGGTAGGAGGGCTTTTGATGATGGTTTGGATGTTTTTGAATAACGTATGGTAGTCAGCCTGACGGCGATGGTGGGCTCCTTAGGTGGCTATTTATTGTCAATGAAAAGGAGAATTAGACTATCAACCAAAGGATCCATATATAAGCCTGCTAGGCTCATGAGTTTAAGAAATATGTATAGTTTTTCACACCGATAGCACTAGACGTAGTAAATATGTGTATTTACGCCGACTTTCCTTTGGTGCTCCTTGTGGGAAGTTCAATCTCTTGCCGCAGAGCTCCGGAAAACCCATCATTAATCTGATTCGAGCTGTGAGTTAGCATTAAGCGGGGTTTGCCATGATCACAGTAGGGAAGTTAGAGATTAGCGAAAGTATTGGAAGTTGGAGCAGGAGCTGGAACATAGAATATGGGCGGTATGTGAAGCTTGGATGTGGAGTCTGGTTAGAACATTACCGGGTATTTGCAGAGAGGGTTGAAAACTCACTATATTGGGTTGACCAGAGGCAGTGACACTGGTGTTTAGCTCTGTGATGGTAGGAGAATGGAGCGTAAATCATGCATAATCAGTTGATGATCAGGTA
Source organism: Cladonia uncialis (assembly GCA_002927785.1). Classification (NCBI taxonomy): domain Eukaryota; kingdom Fungi; phylum Ascomycota; class Lecanoromycetes; order Lecanorales; family Cladoniaceae; genus Cladonia; species Cladonia uncialis. The sequence goes on from NAPT01000637.1 coordinate 1,074, forward strand.
TCACTGTTGCTTCTAGACATGTCAAAGGTAAGCAACAAATTGGCTTTGCACCTGGCTCTATCTTCAAGAATGTCTCCGAAGAAGATGCGCCTAAAGACACAGGTATTCGTTCCTGGAAGATTTTGCGTTCCTAGCATGTTGACCATGGTCAGATCCCAGAAACGAACAGTCTCGCATTGACTAGGTAGCTTGCCATGCCCCGATCATTACGCCGCACGAGTAATCTCCACTTCAAATTGATTGGTCGTGACAGACGACAGGCTTCAACGCTGCAACAGATAATGATAACATGGAATCGGAAGGAAACATGGGGTCCTGGCTGTTATAGTTGGACCCTTACGTGCCAGGTAGGAAGAACCATCAGCCCTACGCTGCTCTCTGCAGGCTTCGAGGGTCGTTTAACCCAGATACCGCGGGTCAACAGCCATGTGGCGCTCTTACGGCAGATGTATGATCCGAAGTTGTTCGACATCGGCTCCTATCCGCGCATCGCAAGGGTCTCTGACACGCTGAGGAAACCATGTCTCCCTTACCCCCGGCACTGCCCAACGCCTACGGTACCACTTTCTTTTCTCGCGCTTGCTAGCTCCTCACTGGTAACACTTTGTTTTGCGTTCAAAGCCGGGTCCGCTGTTGCCATCACGTGGTATCAGCGAATCAAGGATCGGTATGAGATAGGTATACACGAGAATAATGCTGTGTATATGGAGCACTAGAGAGTGTTGGCTATTGATTAGTCTACTTCGAGAGGAATTTAAAGAGAACGAAAATCAAGAAGAGCATAATACCAATCAGAAGCTGTACATCACATATGGTGACTTCAATTTTTCTGGAGGGGAAAGAAAGTCTCTTGGTAGTGTTGTGCCAAGGCTTCAGTTGGCGCGCCCCTGGAGTTGCCGCTTCTAGGGAGCGAGCACCGCTCAAGCAGTACCTTATAGCCCACTCAGGGCTCGAGGTAGCTTAAGCTAGAACATCGATGGGCGATACATTACCGTCTCTACCATTTGATCTTATAATATACACCCATGTACACTGCAAGTCGATGGACAACATAGAAGCCCACTAAAAACTCATGCGCGGAGACACTGGAGTTGGTTTGAAACCATCAATCCCAAAAATTACACTTCTGGCAACACCAAATCGAAGGACAGCAGCAAGGAGATATTCTCTCGAATTATCAATCTTCTGATCTAATGCTCCATATTAATTCCATACTTTTATTGAAGGGCAAACGTGTTCCTACCCAGACCTTGCGGTACTTGGGTATCGCCCTTCGGGTTGACCAAAGGTGACTCCCTTAGAAGAGGACCTATCATGGTATATGCTCTTGCTTCCCTTGCTGCCGGCATGACCTAGCCTCTGACAGCGATGGGCACGGCGGGCTTGGGGACAGCGAACACGTGACTTTTGTCATTTACTCAGTGATTGAGCAAGGTGACGCACAGTTGAATAAGCCGTAGAGGTTCCGGAAAATCATCAAGAGCATCCCCAGGAGGAGAAATGGCATCATCTGCTGTTTCGCAAAGAATGTTCGGCAAAGCGTTTTCTAGGAGAGGAAAATGGTTAGGCAGCCTGGTGGATGATAAGTACTCAAATACTACCATCCGATACCTTGTATTGACAGTCATACTCGTTGCAAGCTTGTGGCTTGTGGCTTGTGCTTGATCTGTCCTAAGCCTCGAGCTAATGCTAGCGAAGAAGTCGATCACAGAGGCGGATAGGATCACATGGACTGGTCAATTTATCGCTTTCGTTACCGATCTAGGTAGAGCGACCAAGCTTGGGTTCAACGCTTGATAGACAGATTTGCCATTTCACCGGTGATATGGGGTTGCCTGGCGAGCATGTTTGCGTCTCATAGTTGGATTTCGCCCAACAGCATAGTTATTCCGCAAGCAACGGGTATCAGGCCCGGAGTCTTGTTTAGGAGTCGAACTTTCTGAGCGAGCTGGGAAGACTTCAAATCAGCTGATGGATAAGTCGATGATGGGATCTTGCCTGATCCAGGTCATTGTGTGGTGCTTGCACTTATGTGGATAGCAAAATTGGTGAGTAGGGCATCAGAATATCCTGAACTGAAAGCAGCTTCTAGAGGACTGACTGGACAGTTGCTGCGATTTTGTGTTGCCGTAGTTGCCGTGGAGTAATCTGGACATATCTTTGATAGGCTGATTTGGGATGTTATGCAGCTCTCAGCCGGGCCTTCAGCACTGGCGTTGACAGGGTGTTTCGGAAGGTAAGTTTGTCGTTCAGCTGTCAACGGTCAAGAGGCTTGGGGGCGGAAGATGTTCGGACAGGCGATTGGCGAAGAAGGCCGGATGAGGAGATTGTGGAGCTGTCACGGTCCAGACCGGCGGTAGCGAGAGCGTTAGTGACCGTTAGTGGGTCTTGGCAATGAACCACAATTGACCAGGGACCAGGGTGGAGAAAATGCAAAGTGCACGGGGGAGGGCCTCGGATGGACAAATTCTCCAGTCTGGATGCACGGATAAGGAGCATTTCACACGCAACTCCCCAACACACAGGCATGGATAGGCATGGGGAAGCATGGATAGGTATGCATCGGTATTGGACAGGCATTGTTAAATTGACATCTTTGATGTGTTGGTGCATCATATGCGACAAGTTGTGCCCGGCAGATGGGGCAATGCCGAATGATCGCTGGGTCAGGCCCACTCAGCTGTTGCTGGGACCACATGGCGTACATTGTGTCGCCAACCGAGCCCCAACTCTAAGTACTCTTGCCGGCCTCTTGCCTCTTTCAGCATCACTACCATGTCAACAATCCCAATTTGCAATCCTGATTCGGTAAGAATGCCTGAACTACTTACTAGGGACTTATCTAAGCTGTTTCCTCCACTCCCTCTTGGAGCTTACTCGACGGGGAATGATGCAACACACTTCCACCCCCGTCGCAATATCGGCCCTCACTACCGACCAGACTCGCGTGCAGATCTTTAAAAGTATTGCAATGTCCCAAATCCACTTGCTTCCCATTCAAGCTTTCACATTTCGCCGTATTCAAGGAACCGAGATCCGCATAGAAGTTGTATAGATACACTTTTCCTCACTACACCAGCAGGGGGGGGGTGCCTTGCAACGACGCGTCGATGCAGACCCTTTTGAAGATGCGCCTAGGTTCCGGGAAACAAGCTTCTACAGCAACTTCAAATCCTGCTTCATCAGATAATCATGACCTCGAAAAACAAGGTGCCCAAGAAGAAACTCTCACCGTTGATAATCCTGCAAGCCGCTTCATCCCACAGAAACTCGCCAAATTCCAAAACCTCATCGGCATCTGCTCGCCCAATGTCTTACGACCTCACCCAGCCCTAACGCGCCCAGCACCGAACGAAGGAATCTACAAGCGCACCGTCGACGAAGAAGCCAAGGTGGGATTCCAATACCAGTTCAGCAATTACGTCGTCAACATCTCCGGAATGGCTCAGATCGTCGTCGGCGCTGCCGTAACAGCCCTCGGCGCCGCCAATGGCCCTAGAGCCGCTGTTACCATTTTCGGCGCCGCCAACACTATCATGGCTGGCATGCTCACCTACCTCAAAGGTCAAGGACTACCCTACCGCTTGGAGCAATATCTCCATCTTCTGCGCACCCTCAGAGAGCACATCGAAGAGCGAGAACGAGAGCTCATGGAACCCGATTGTCCGCTGGATGTTGAAGAAGAGATTAAGTCAATCATCAAAATGTATCAGGAAGTGCGGCAGTCCAAGGAGGACAATGCTCCTGGCACGGTCATTCCACCGAGAGGCAACATTACCTCGCTTCTGGAGAAACCCGATATAAAGCGTAGTGAAGTACCCGCACCTCTCGGCGATAAAGAGCCAGGTGCGCTGCTTGCTACTGGACTCCAGGACTTGGCTTCTTACAGGGAGTATGCGGAAGCTACTGCCGAGCATAAGGTTGCCGAGCATACGGCTGCCGAGGCGAAGTCGACCGCTGACGCGGACGTGAGGAGTGCTTTAGGGGCTGAGATTACTCATCTGGGGGATATAACTGAGACGACGTTCGAGCAATGGGAAGGTGGCGAATCTAGTGGGAAGAAAAAACCGACAGACCAAGGTGACCGATAAAGGGTATGCTCTTGAGAGGTCTGTTTCGCCATATTCAATGTAAACCAATGGAGCATCTAGACGGATTAGAGTGGAGAAAATTTGGAAATTAATAATGTCTGGAAGCAGCGATCATGTCTCTTCGAGCGCATGTTCAATGTCGAAGTCTACTTATCAAAAGTATAAGACATCTGCAAAGCAATTCTAATCGGGGTTTTGATTACCGATTGGGAAGTTGCTCACTCTATATGCCTGAGAACAGGGTGAAACCAATACAGATAACTGACAAACCCAGGAAACATTCTACAACGCTGCAGCCTCATAAGTCATACCTGGCCACAAAGCTTCTTCAATCGAAACAAAAGACTAATGCCTCGGATGAGTGGCAACCATGTTTGGCACTCCTCGCCCTTGTCCAGCGTCTTGCCCCTCAGGATGTACTGCCGATATAGCCAGCCCAACCAGGCCCCGGATTGGCCGTTGTCGTTGACGACGAGCCCCCTTTGCAGCTCCAGCAAACTGCCCGTTCCACGGACGGGTTGAGATAGGACCTTGGCGGGCAACCGGCTTCGCCTCTGTCTTCAGACCGATCAACAAGTAGATGAACACTACAATAAATTCCATCAAAACGGACATGATGGCCTGAATCGCAACAGAGCCACCGACGACTTTGAACTCATGATGGTGGCTAAAAACAGCGAGTGCGGAGTAGGCTAGTCGCACAAGGATGAACGGCAGTGCTAAGATGATTGCAAAATCGAGCCTTTTCTCTCCAGCCTCTGCGGTTGAGAGATTCAAAGTTGTCAGAGCCGTTATCAAAACCAAAGCGACATACGCAATGATAAAGAGCACAACCCCCGCTTTGGAGGTGGTCTGGGTTTTGTAAGCGCCAGTGGAGGAGATACTGTTAGTGCCGCCGACTATGCTTAGGATCAAGCCAATGGTGATGACGAGTTGAACGGCACGGAAGTGCAACGCATGAAGGATTATAGAGGAATGTTGATTGATGGAATCGACACTGAGTGTACGTCAGGAATACATCCTCTAGAGGCGCACGAATCTCCAAGACTGGAAACTTACCAGCGCGCAAGCAAGCCCACCGTCGCCAATAGCAATGGCGATAATCCAACGAAGTCGAGGATCAAAGCAGCCTCCAACAGCCCCTGCGATTGATCATGATACGTGGCTAATTGACAGCAGGCCCCGATGATACGGATCAAGCAGAGGATGAGCGTGAAGATCCAGCCGGAGCTGCGATTGAATCCATGCCGGCTGCAGATGAATACTGCGGCGACGATGGAGGGGAAGTAGATGAATAGTTCGAGGATGGAGATGCCGCCTCGGGCGTTGAGTTTCATGTTTGCGGGGTTAGCGAAGCGTGTATTAGGGCAGAGGTTGATATAGTATAGTAGCTAAACAAAGACGATAGACTCTTTCTTCGCTATAAAAATGCCAACTAACTACAGAACAGAAATATAACTTGCAGAGCGGACGAGCATTTCCTATATAATAACCGAAACCAAAAAAAATCTCCGCAAGGATAAAACTTCGTAACCCGGGTCATGCTTGACTTTCTAACGCAGATGCGTCACAAGCTTCCCTACGTAGCGCATTACACCGCCCAGTCATCAAACCTCGGCGCTCCATACAATATCAAGCGAGCTGGTAGCTACATACAGCTTACCTACCACGTTGTGAGGCGGGCATTCGTTGGGAATCACCCCCGCTGCCGGAGGAGTAGTCAGCGATAAGAAAAAAACCCAAGTGGCCTGACCGACACGCCAGAAGGTCTATACCTTAATAACGCTTCGACCATGCTTGAACTGAACTACCGGCCGGACGCGCCAGAAGGTATGAATAACGCCAACGAGCTGCATATGCTGACTTTTTTCCAATCAAGCGATGCTTAATCATCGTTTGTTTGTTGGCGGTTAGGTACGCGGTCTTTGTCATGAAGCGGGGCTAGGCCGTATGAGGTATGCAGCTCGGCGCTACGAGTAAGTAACCATGGCTAGCGTTGTCCGTTATCTTACCTTACCTTAGTCATCACGCGGGCCTGAGCGCATGATGTGAAAATCTGGACAATTAATTTATAGGTTTGGTAAATATGACTCTTATCATGGAGCAATAAATGCGCTAGATATGATACTTGATGGACGTCGCCTGGGATACTATCCTGAATTTATCGACTGGTGCTTCTTGCTGGATGTGTTGCAAGTCACATTAATTATGTGACTGTCTTGTCACTTTCGGCAAGCTGCGAGACTGGTAATATAAGATTTGGTCCAAAGGTCTGTTGATAGGTGATGTTCCCTCCTCGGGCTCCCCGATACGCTTGTTCCTACCATCAGAAAACCTTCTGCTGGTAATCTCATGGTCGGGTTTAAGCCAGACGGGAAGGTAGAATAGGGGACATGGCACGATGATCCTTGTCTACGGCTCCCACGGTGGGGAAGAGTTAGTAGATTTGGGAATACGTACAATGGATAATAAGAAGAAGGATGATGAGGGAGTAGAGTGTACGTATGATAGTTTCATTGCTGTATGCTGATGAGGTGATGCTATCATTGTTAGTACCCAGACTCTTGCTCTGTCCCGAGATTGTGTATGGAATCAAGTAGTATAGGTGGCCATAAGAGTGCAGGACGTGCTCGAAGATCCAAAACTGAGCGGTATAGCGTCAAATAATGAATTCCGGTATTTGTTAACTACTTCAAAGCTGCGCGGCTCAGCGCGGCACTATACCTCCAGGTAAAAGCAAGAACCGCGATAGGTATCTCGACTGTTGAAGTGTCACCATCGCTGAATGGAGCCTACAGAACACATTTGGCCAATTTGGGGGCAAGAAGTCTTCGACAAGACGATTTCGAGAATCTGAGCAGCATGAGTCTGGGTCCAAATAGCTGCACGTATGACTTGAGCAGAGAATGAGATATAAGCTTTTCTGACGGACAGGTAATAGTCAAGTCAGGATATTGCGTAACGGTTGATATATATGATATAGATAATTCGATTTTCGCATCTCATATCAATTATCATGCAACACTCAGACTCCGTTGATGATCAGATAAGTCAGATCGCAAGTTCATTCCATCCACACCAGACACTCACATCGAGCTATAGCGCCGCAAGAATCTTCCTACAGCCATCATGGGAAAATAGTGAGGGTAGAGTGCGTAACCCAGATAGAAGCACCGTGGAAAGCCAGTACCAGTGTATTCCGTTTCAGGCCATGACGCGCCCTCGCCCTTCCTATCGGGTTGGAAACCTGTAAGGAATGCGATACTCCTACAGACGACTTCGTCCGTTGGCGGAAGGTGAGCAAGCAGGCCCATTGCTCCCCACCCCGTTTGTGAGGCTGTCGATGAGCCACAACCTGCAAGTTCGGGGTGCTTGTAAGTATCAAGACTCTCTCCCCACCCTCCGTCTGCATTCTGGATATCCTTTAACCACCTTAGGGCTGGTTGAATAAGGGTTTGGACCTGGCGATCATGCTTATAGTACTCTAAGCCGCAGAGTACGTTGCTTGTACCGTATATGTAATTTGATCCCCATCGCCCGTACCAAGCACCCGTTGGCTCTTGAACAGACTGAAGGTATTCGATGCCATGCCGGGAAGCCGTGTCCATTCGATTCAGAAGGGCCTCGTTGATGTAGCCGTGTTTGGTGTGCTTGAAGACCAATCCAAAAGCTTCGAGGATGCGGCCTGTAACGTCGGCGGTGGAAGGGTCACAAAGAGAATCCATATCCGAGAATGGTATTTTGTTCAGGAAGAAACTATTGTTATTCAGATCAAACGCAGCCCAGCCTCCATCACTATTCTGCATTCCAAGAATCCACTCAATGGCACTTATCAGAACTGGTAAGCCTATAGAAGACGGGTCTTGTTTCACGAATGCAAGGATCGCGACAGCCGTGTCGTCTACATCCGGATACCGCGTGTTGAAGTATTCAAAGCTGAAACCGCCAGGGCGCAATTGAGAGTTATAGATGCGCCAGTCACCCTCTGGCCCCAGCAATTGACGTTTTCTAACCCACTTGAGAAGATGTTCATCACTCCCATCAATGCCGGCGTCCTGCAGGCCGATCGTCATAAGAATCGTATCCCAGACAGGCGACACGCAGAATTGGACCCGTTTCCCACGCTTATCTTGCCACACAAAGCGCTCTACAGCCTCCAAACCACGTACGACACAACTATCGCTGAGAGAGCGTCCTTCCAGAATCAGAGCCAGCAAGCCAACGTGCATTGGCGGGAATATTCCAGCCCAATCCCCAGATGCTTCCTGGTGCTCTAGAATCCACGTAGAACACTGTCGCAGAGCATGTTCTCGTAGAAAGAATCCTCGGAGCCCGTCTAGATAGGATAGCACCATGTCCATGAACGCGAAAGCAAATGCAACGAGATCTATCCACAAAAGCTCTCGAAGAGCCTTACGATATGGTACTGCTTTCTGGGTAGGAGAACTCCACAGCTCGTCCAGATAATCGTTATGCGCGGACTGGCCATTAGGCAATGGAAATATGGGTCGGTGATGGCACACCATGAGCAAGGGCACAATCGTGTTGCGTGCCCAGGATGACAGCTTGTAGATATTGATAGGTGCCCAAGCTGGCATAAATATGAGCTCTGCAGGCAACGCCGGTACGGAATTCCAAGGAAACAGGCCGAAAGTTGCCAGATATATCCGCGTGAAGATGCGGACCTTCTCTACACCTCCTTGAGTGATTACGAAGTTTCGGGCTCGTTGCATGGGCGGAGCATCGCTTGAAATTCCTAGTATCTTTAAGGCAAGGTAAGCCTCTGTCGTGGTCGAGACATCTCCAGGATAGTCGCTGGGTGCAATACTCCAGGACCCATCAGGCTTCTGCTCAGAAAAGAACCAGTGACACAGCGCATCACTGTCAACCTTCAGGTCAAGCTCAAGAGCTTGGCGTAAGAACACATATTCTGCCGTAATGGTCGCGTTCGATCTCAGCTCACCACACGAACGACCGTTAGCCTTCACAACTTCGCAAGTATATTTCACGGCAAGATCTAGGGGCACGATGAGCTGCTGATGCTAAAGGCTCTCCATCTGCTCCCAATTTCTCTGGGATGCCGTCTCCCACCTTAACGAGATCTTCATAGGCTTTCATACTGAACTCCTAGTGCTGTGAAACGGATGGAGAGGTAGAAAATGGGAATAATGATAGTTTAGGTCACAGATGGAACTACAGGCATTTTGGTGGGCGAATGTCGAACGAGATAACCTGATAGCACCCACATTCCCATGCTAAGATCTTCAGATATGAGCACATGGGATACGGCAAAGCATACGAAGCCGAGTCTGCGCGACAGCCGATAACAGCATTCGTCGATACACCGTCCGTCACAGGATCATTATAATTTCGGTGTGTCGAACCTAACATTGCTTTCTTGCATTTTGGATTACACTGAGGGTGACCTGCGCTCTTGTATTGGCCTATGGTGACGCAATGTACCAAAAATCGTCGATCAAGATTCCACTAGGACGGCTTGAAATATGTTGTTTGATAGGCTTTGATTGCTATAATTCTGGGGACACTTGCAGTCGAATATCTCCTTTTCCAAACTAAGTTTTGGCTTTGCCATTAAAGCCACAACATCTTCTGCATGGTCGGTTCTCAATCCTACTGGATATACAACTGTTAAACTTCTCTTTGCATTTCGTTTTCGGAATATCACGGTCCAGTGCAAAATACCATTGCTTCCTTTCCAAGCTGTATACACTGCTTCCAAAACTTATCAAATAATAAAATGGACTACTTACTGTCCTTCGTGCTCGTGGAATGGTCCGTAAGCATCTGAACGCATCTCTTTAGGTCTTGGAAGTCCATGACCAACGTACCAACTTCGATGCAATGGGCTGGGAGTCGCAATGAAATTCTTCCAAACTTCAGAGCTTGCATCCGTGAATTCATTGCTGGGTTACGAACCCTGAGGATCGGCTACGATAATGTACGCCTATGCAATCCTTGCCATCTGATATTTTCTGACGAGCTTTGAGCTTAGTATGCCAGAAAGGGTCAGGCTTTTGTCGTCCCAGATCCTGGCCTGCGGCCGCAGATAATGGTGCCTAAAGAGCACTTAAGATGGATAGCAGACCAGCCAGAGACCGTACTTTCCGCCAGATTGCCTCAAGTGGGGCGGTTCGCAATTGAATACTTGGCGCCTGGTCTAGATTTCAATCATGACCTATTCATGATGGATGTTGTCCGTAAAGACCTCACGCGGAACCTGGGTAGATTACAACCTAGCATTTATCACGACATCCGCGAGAGCGTCGATGAGCTCATGGGCATTGAGACAGATTGCTGGCGCGAAGTTTGTCTCTGGGATACCATGCAGAAAACGATATTCAAATCGACAAGTCGGGTGTTTGTTGGCTTGCCACTTTGTCAGGATGGAGGTTATATCCGCTCATCGGCCGCTTTTGCCAAATGGTTGGGAGCCGGAGCTAACATTGTAGGACAGTACATGCCATCAGTCTTTAAACCCTGGTTTGGATACCTCACCGCGATACACATCTATATCCAGAAGACCAAGTCTTTTGGATATCTCCTGCCAATTTTCAAGGAAAGAATGGAAAATATTAGACGGAAGAGAACTGACCCCAATTTCGAATTCGGGGAGCCAAATGATATGATCACTTGGATGGCTACGGCGGTGATAGACAACCCTAGTACCAGCCACAGCAAACCAGAAGCACTCGCAGAACGCACTTTATTCCTCGTGAGTGGGGATTTTTGTCAAGGGTAGTTCACCCATCAAGTCACTGATATCCTGTTACAGACGCTGGGAGCCATTCAAACCACCATCATGACAGCAACAAACACATTCCTCGATCTTCTAAGCTCTGACCCAGAACTCAAATACTACGAGACCTTGCAGGAGGAAGCCTTAACAGTCTTTAAAGAGGAGGGATACTGGGCAGACCTAGCTGCTTTAGGAAAGTTGCCGTATGCGGATAGTGCCATCCGGGAAACCTTACGCGAGAGTCCTGTTCTCACCAGAGTGGTCATACGAGAAGTTGTGCAAAAAGGAGGGGTCGAGTTACCTGACGGACATCACATTCCTCAGGGCGCTTGGGTAGGGGTTCCCGTGGTGGGTATACATCATGATGAGCGGTTCTATCCCGACCCCGAAAAGTATGAGCCATTCCGTTTTGCAAAAGCTGCCAAAGAGCCTTCGTCCGACGGAGAAACGGAAGATACCCAGACCGAGAAGGCAGCACAGCATCGGAAGCTTCAAGGCCTATCAACGGCCAGCGATAGTTACCTAGCTTTCGGATACGGTCGACATTCTTGGTGAGTGCTAGTCATCCTCTTGTTCTCATACCTCAGCGACCACTGGATCTCCACTAACCCCAACTATCTGGACGGTGGTTCGTTGCTCACCAGCTCAAATTGCTACTCGCATACGTAGCGTTCAATTATGATGTACAGCCGCTGGAAAAGCGCCCTCTCAATCGTATCTTTGGTGACACCATCGTCCCATCGCAATCTGCTACAATTAGCGTGCGAAGGCGAAAGAGGGTGGGGAACCCGGAGACAAAAAACTGAGATCTGCGATTGGCTCCTGCCGCTTGGTCGCACATGCATGAACGTTCTGCATACGAAGCGCGTCCATGTCACTATCTATTCAAATCCGGGCAGGTGGTCAGTCAACGCACCATTTTCCAACTATTGTCCATGAATTAGCCTCTGTGGTAGGTTATGAATGCTGTTAGAACTGACAAATTAGTGGAAGGCGGTTACGGATTTTGTCCCGGCGAATAGGCATTGATTAAGTCAGGGTTAGGATGCTCAGCATATTGAGCAGCCTTTCCTTGCATGTTGTTCTATATGGGCTCCATTACGGATTTCTTTATGCTTCATGGGCTTAATCTTATGACTTTGGGACTTAGTGACATCGAAATGTAGCCGTTGTCAGTCGAGACGTCTGTGAATCCATAACCTGCCGCTTCTTGAACAGACGCTAGATCCTAGATCCCATGATCAAGTCTGGCTTTGGCCTCACGCTTCCCAATCATCATTGCCTTGCTCCCGAATCCAAAATCTTGCTGGTGGACCTGAGTCTGGAGCCGGAGCCACGGTTATGAAGCCAGGATATACTCCTTTCGCAAAGATCTCCCCATCGAACTCGTAATATACAGCCAAATAACGAAGCAAAACCATGCCGCATCCAGAATTTGAAAAAGGGAGTTCCACGTAAGTTTACCTGAAAGGGCCCTATAATCGGTCGCGTACAGCATCATCTTGTCCAGATAGACCTTGAAAATACCAGTCTCTAGGGCAGTCACTCTCAGCTTGCCGTGCCCAGCGTCGATCTCAATTTGCGTTCCGCGAATTGTCCTACAGAGAAGGCTGCGCAAACCAGCGCGCGAAGCCACTGCAATGATGTTATAATCCAGCATCAAATTTGTTCCAGGACTTCGGCACGAACAGTCTTGGCTATTCAATGCTAGCTATCAGATTTCAAGTAGAATTAGATTCTTACGAGGCTTACCCGAAGCCTGTATGGCCAGGCTTCTCCGCTGTAGCCACTAGGCTGCCCAACAGTACAACCGCGTTAACGATGACACTCAGATTATGTGATGTTGTAGCGGCAATATGAAACAATAGTAGAGTCGGTAATGCAGGTGTGATCACTGCGTTCAGTCGAAAGAAGCCAGCCATCTTGTAAACGTGTGCTTAGAAAGATCCTGTCGGTGGTATATAATTGTAGAGCGGTCATGGTGGGGTCTCGTATGTAGAAGCTATAGTTACGCCGGTCGATCACGGCAATCCATTCTCTCGGACTAATTGTGGCTGTAGACGCAGGCGACAGGCGACAGACCCGAGATTGACAAGCGGATTGCGTACACGAAACTCGTGCGAATCATGATACCCATTCAAAGATGGAAATTCACTCGTAGCATCCCAGCCGAAATCTAGGCTTTTTTGACGGGCATTTCGGGTCCTTGACGATTCTCCAACGCTGCAATGCTGATGACACAGTATGCAGTTCCACCCTCTCATTATAGGAATTCATGAAATGATATGCTGTATCTCGGTAGATACTGAAACCGAGCCCCGAAGGAATTTAGACTAGAAACGTACTGTGCAGTGTTAGCTGCCAGAATGCAATGATCGAGAACGTTGCCAGAGTATTATGCCCTGAGGTGTTGCATAACGATGTCTCCTACTGCAGGAAGGATACTGAAACTTCTCAAGTCGCTCAAAGAATAGTGTGTTCGCTAAGGCTAGCGGAGATCCATCAGTAATCGCCCAATGGCGAGAGTGTTAAGGGGTGGCAACGGAAAACCCTTGTTTGCTCAGGACAGTGAGATGCTGGGAAATCCTCTAGATGGTAGAGGAGAAGAGGGAATATGCCCCTGTTCAACACGGCAGATCCTGGAATATCTAATGTATGACACAGCTTCGTAGGGATAATAAGTAGTAAGCAAAATTGTCGAAGGCAAAATTTTTGCCTAAATACCTCAAACGTTCGTCCCAGTTACGGCTGGGGAGCGGAATGCTTCCGTAGCTGGGCAGGGCAAATTTCTCGGTTTAGCCGTGCCGGCAATTTGCCGGCTAAATCGGACACGGGCGACGTCACAGCAGGTAACGACCAAAACAGTTCTTATATGAATCTTTTGCTCAAGCTGTACTCACCCTCTCGAAGTTCCTCTAAAATATTCGAGTCACACAATCTTTGCTAGATATAATAACGGCCTATCTTTAGTTTACCCATAAAGCCACTACTCCTCAACAATGGCTGGCACGAAAACGACCTCGTACGTTTTCAACAGACTTCGTTATGTAGTCAGCTTTCTAATAAGTGTCGACGGCGTGTAGGAAGACCTTTACTCTGAATACTGGTGACAAGATTCCCGCCATTGGATTAGGCACATGGCAGAGCGCTCCAAATCAAGTACGCAACGCGGTTAAGGTTGCACTACAGAAAGGCTACCGTCACATCGATACCGCGCTTGCATATGGTAATGAGAAGGAAGTGGGTGAGGGTATTAAAGACTCTGGCGTTCCAAGAGAACAGATATGGTTGACTACCAAATTGGATAATACATGGCATCATATTGTGTCGAAAGGGATTGAGACTTCACTAAAAGACTTGGATACCGAATACGTTGACCTGTACCTTATGGTGAGCAATGAATGTTCGAGAGCCTCGAATAGCAGTAGGCTAATCGGAACAGCATTGGCCGTCATCAACGGATCCTGATGATAGGAAAAAACACCTACCTGACTGGGACTTCATCAAGACATGGTATGCCTTCACTGTAAGGTGTGTCATTTCGAAAAGCACTGACCACTACCCAGGCAAGAAATGCAGAAATTGCCTGCAACAGGCAAAGTCAAGAATATTGGCGTATCCAATTTTGGCATCAAAAACCTCGAGAAACTTCTCAACGACCCCTCCTGCAAGACTGTCCCCGCTGTCAATCAAATCGAGCTTCACCCCAATAATCCCTCCCCAAAATTAGTCGCATACTGCAAGGAGAAAGGTATTCACTGCACGGGCTATTCATGCCTCGGTTCTACGGACTCCCCACTTTACAAGGATCCTACCCTTCTAAAGATGGCAGAAGAGAAAGGGAAGACACCTCAGCAGGTGCTGCTAATGTGGGGCTTACAACACGAATGGTCTGTCATTCCTAAGAGCGTTACTCAAGCGAGGATTGAAAAGAACTTCGAATTGGATGGGTGGGACTTATCGACTGAAGAGATGCACAAGCTGGATAACTTGAGAGATCGATTCAAGGTATGCGGCGATGCTTGGTTGCCTGTCAAGGTGTTCTTTGGCGATGACGAGTAGCTATGATACCTGTGACGGCAGATCTTGGATGATACCACGGTAGTAGAGATGAATGATATTGCTTGCCAACCCGGACCTTGCCGTGACCAGAGGAGAGTAAGTTGACAGCACCCCGATGCACGACATCTTTTCACCAATTTGTATCACAGACGTTAGTTCTGAAGCACATCAATTTCTTGTTCCACACCGCTCTTCACTCATCTCATTATTTCCGAAATGTTTCCTCTTCGGACACATTTCCTCAAAGTCTCCGAGAAGGCTCTGCTTACTCCGAGAATGATCTGCTTATTAGAGACACATAAAAAGAGCCTCGGATTGTCTGCTTTTTCTTTCATTAAATGTTCAAAACATCGAGTCACCTTTTTTCAAGCATCTCCCAAATCCAAGCTACCAGGAAATCCTGTCTATTAAGAGATTCATTCCCTCTAAGTTAATACAACCCACCATCAACGATGGCAACTCACGAAAATACCACCCCTGACCATGTCCATTCCGCTTTCGAAGGCGACATGGCCAAAAGCTACAACTCCCGCACCGGCGGCTGCAACATCCTCCTCGCTGACCACCTGATCTCCCTCATCACGCCGCATCTCCCAGTCAGCCCTCCACATCTCCGCCGTCGACATCAGCGCAGATTTCATCTCAGCCAACCGCGCCTTAATCGCCTCGCATCCAGAATGGACCTCCAACGGCATCACCATCGACACCGAGATCATGAACGGGATGGACCTTAAATTCCCCAACAACACCTTCGACATCTCCTTCACATCACTCGCCCTCTTCGCCTTCCCCGACCCCGTAAAGGGAGCTTCCGAACTCTACCGCACCCTCAAACCCAACGGCATTGCGGCCCTCACTACGTGGAAAAATCCCGGCTGGCTCTCCCTTCTGCGCGAAGTAGAGCAGCGCCTCAGACCCGGTCAAGAACCCACCCGCTTCCCGTTTCTGGAAATCTGGTCCGTACCCGGTAAGCTGGCGCAGACGCTCAGGGAGGGGGGGTTTCAGGAGGTGGAGGAGGGAGAGGTAAGGGCATATGCGTTTTGGGAGAGTTTGGAAGTGGCGGCGGAGAAGATGTGTGAGACGTTGAGGATGATGGTTGGGAAGGGGTGGAGTGAGGGGGAGAAGGAGAAGATGGCGGAGGGGTTCAAAGAGGTGATGAGGGAAGGG